>JAGFPH010002941.1:0-10973 GCA_018207615.1 Philaenus spumarius | reverse complement strand
AATTATCTGTTTTGGTGCTCACTGAACCCCAAAAAACGTTTAGTGGAATTATCTGTGTTGGTGCTCCCTGAACCCAAAAAAGTGGTGATGTATGCAGTGGCGGCTCGTGCTTAGGTTCACTGGTTCAGTGAACCCCCAAGCAAATTGCGGTAATAAAATAATATTTTAACAACTATAAATATTTAGTTCTTGGTTTCATAAATCTAACAGTATAGAGTGAAAAGTTGTTAAAATACGACAGAGAGTTACAACGCGCAGCTCTACTACATCGTTTTCAGCTGCCTGGTTCAATCGAAAGAATGAACCTCCTGGCCTAGGCGAGGGGGTGCAGGGGAACAGCGGGGGAATAGCTTTTCTAGCATTGCTTTTCGCTGCACACTAAATGCAGCGACTCCCGACTCCTTCCGAAGATAGCCGAAGCTGCAGTTCACAACTAACTTTGTTATGGTGTGTGTAGTTGGTTTGTTTACTTCTTTGATTTATAGGTTATGTCAGTATGCATTCTACGAAGTTCATGGATTAAGTTTGTGTTACTGTGGGCATATTTTTATTATTGATAAATAATATTATTGCAGTTCAGTGTTGTTAGGAGAATGAACATCTTTACATCTTTGCTAAGGGTAACTTTTCTTCTTTACCTCTTGGGAAAAGTGTGCTATTAAAGTGTGCAGGTCACTTCATTATTATTATTAAAGTGTTACTTCATTATTTAATTTATGAGTCACTTTATGAACTAAAAACTTAATTAAACTAATGAATAAAGTAAAGGCTACTATGTAAGACAACATTGTTCTCAATTTTCCATTTATAATAATTAATATGTATATGGTACTCAAATCTATCATGAAAAGTGTAACCCGATTTATCTCATTGCATGTTCAGAAATTTGAAGGAACCCCCCCCCCTACGGGGAATCTATGGGGAATAGATTTGAACCCCCAAGGTAATAATTCACCAGCCGCCACTGGATGTATGTCCGTGTGTCTATAAGGATGTGTACAGAGCTGGAGACCATACCAACCGTCTGATTTTGATGAAATTTGGTATGTATGTGTAGTTCTGGAATATCTCCAGGCATTTCTTTCTTCAAATTTTTGAATTTTAAGGGGTTTAACCCCCTAAAAATGGCTAAAAAACGAGAAAAATCAAGATTTCTCAAAAATAAAATTTGCCTTTTTTGTAGCCCTTAATCTACCATATGTGAAAAACTGCATTTTTCTAAAAATTCTCGTTTAGGTAATAATAATAATAATAATAACTGATTTTTGATGGTTTTTGGCCAAAAAGGGGTTTGTTTTTCAAAAATTTTTGAAAACCTTTTTTCGTGCATCTATACAGGCCTAATTGACATGTCTGGTGCAAATTTGTTCGAAATCGATCGAATAGTTTAAATAATAATAGTAGTAATAATAATAATATAATACGGATGTGTGACATGCCTCTAATATTTTCCATGGTACGTCCTACTTTTGCAATTCTAAATAACCACCTCCTATGCTACTCTTGGGAAGGTATAAAGTTTCAACTGGGAAAAAGTATGTGGCAGTTATCTGGTACCGTTTATTTCTTTGGTATCTTAGGGTTGGCGCCTTTTGGTCATGAGCTAATATCATAACTAAATTTTCTTTGGCCTACTTCCTTTACTAGTTCTTAATATTTTGTTTAACATATTTAAATTGATCTAAAACAACAAAAGTAAAAGCTAAAGATCAAAATTCTTTACAGAAATCAAAGATTTGTATTACTAAATCAATAAAAGTCAATAATTAAACCTATCATTTTCTTTACATTTATATACAAACGGACTACTAAACTGTAGCTAAACTTATACATCTATTGAAAAGGAAATAAATATATATATAAGCCCCTCTTTACAATATAGGATCCATATTTTGTTACGAGTGTAGCTGCCTACTACAATAATGTTAATAGTAATACTTAATATGTTTAATGTATATTTTTTTTGCTGTAGCCCAATACTGACGATCTTTTTTACAATATTAAAAAATATTAAATTATAATAAAGATTTAAATATAACTTGTAGCATAATATTAAATATTTTCCTTGTAGCCTATTTAAAACACTTGGATATAGAATTTATAGATTACAAATCTTGGGACCAGAGTTATTATTATTTCTAAAAATTTGCAATTTCATTAAATAATTCCGCTACTTAAATTGTATATTTTTTGGTATTATTAAAAAAAAATCACAATAGTTTAAAATACAACCAAGGTTGTAGTTAAGATTTAATCTTACATTGCATTATTAAATTATTTTTACCTATACATTTATCTACACTAAAAAAAATTAAGACTAGTGAAAAGATGGTACAGTTTTTCGAGACTTCTGCTCGTCCGGACAGAACACACGGATTAAAACTACGACTTTTTAACTCTCAAAATTTAGGTTTCCCGCACCCAAAAACATATGAAACGATACCCTACAGAGAATTTTCAAAATTTTGACCCAATATTTTCAAAATGTTGATAAAAACATGACCCCGAAGCACTACGACTTTTTAACTGTCAAAATCGGTTTTCCCGTACCCAAAAACATATAAATCGATATCCCACACTGAATTTTCAAAAAATTTTATCCTAAAACGTGAGCCCGACGCGCTACGACTTTTTAACTGCCAAAATCGGTTTTCCCGTACCCAAAAACATATAAAACGATACCTCACACTGTATTTTCAAAATTTTGACCCAAAAAAGTGACCCGATGCGCTACGACTTTTTAACTGACAAAATCGGGTTTCCCGAACCTAAAAACATAAGTCGAAACTCCACACTGTATTTTCATAATTTTGACCCAAAAACGTGGCATTGACGACTCACGCTAGGAAGCTCAAAAGCTTTTCAACTCTTTGCAATAAAACTACAAAGATTTTGGTACCACCAGAAGTTTTCTACGACGTCTGTGAGTGCTTATATCGTGTATACAGGAAAACAGACACACCAAAAATTACCACATGATTTCAATACTTCGGCATTCTAATGCGAGCCGAAGTAATTTATCCGATTAGAAATTACAACGGATATTAGCCGTTGTAAGGCGGGAAAAATCGGTTTTTATATTAAATTATAAAATTCGATGTTTTCAAGGCCGGACTTCGGTGAGTGTCAATTGTTAGTCAAAAATACAAGTTAAATCAGAGCAAGGCTTATCTCCCAAGATGAACCTTGATCTAGGACACGTCAAGAAAGGAAATCTGACTTAGCCTGAAAGTAGCTGAGTTTTAGGGGAATAAAGGAATCCAGGAATTTTATGCATTTGTAATTTTCATGGTTTAATACGTAGCACTATACGCGTGAGTTACGGCCGTGTGAATTTCAAATCATAAAAGGTAACACTACCAAAGTAAACAGGGGTTAAAGTTAAGGGAAAAGTTCAATTTAACGCGAAACTGAAAAAGTCAGACATTTTTGGAATATACATGAGTAGACGAAAATAAAAGGTTAACTAAGAAAAAGTCAAATTATTGAAAATAAAAAAGTTAGCTCAAGTGTCAAATTTCACACACCCTAAAAAGGGAGAAATAATTAAAATCAAAGGTTTTCACTCACAAGAGTTATTAGAGAATGAATAGTTCTGTGTAAAAAAGGGAACAAAAAGTAAAATTAAATTAAGATAAAATGGTGAGAGTTTCACGCCTTTTAAAGTAATAAAAGTTGAATTTTTGAATTTTAAATAATAATAAAGTAAAGAGATTTAGGGTTAGATTAACATTGTATCGTTAGGAAACCAGTAACTTAAATATTTTTCGCGTAGTAAATAAAAAACTCCCAAAGAACTTTTTTGCGATTGTAGGCTAAGTCCCAGAAGAGAAAAAATAAGTAAAAATGGTGAAAAGTGTTAGAACTGTACAGGTGTTAAAGACAATCGGCGTAAACAAACAAAAAAGACTTTGAACGCGAAAGACAGTCGCGGAAGTCGCGGAAAAGCGTAGACGTGCCGCGCACGCGTAAAAATCACAGTACAGACACGATTCAAAAACGTACGGATAGCCAAAAACAATCTGGAAAATGTGAAAAAGGAAAATTAAGGAAAAATGAAAAGGAAAAAAAGATACAGCGAGAAATCAAAAACAAGTAAGATGCAATGGCCAAAGTGGAAGGGATGAAGTCGCGGTTACAGAAAGGGGCGTCAACTAACAACCAAATTAACCAGGGAAATTGGTGTTTTCCAGGAAAATGGAAGGAAAAGAAAAGAAGAAAATTAGATAAAATTAACCAGTGCGAATTTAGACATATTTCTAGACCAAAAAAGTTAATACAAAAGTAAAATTAGTATACTGAAAAAATGAGGGAAAGGGCATGTAAGAAATGACGTCACGAAGTGTATAAAGGCTTGAACGCGGAAAATCCAAGGACTCATTCGCTCTAAAACTCACTCTAGATTCAAATTGTTACGAATGTAGACTTCACGTCACTCTGCAGCAAATATTATTCTACCAGTTCGTATACTACGTGTTATGCTAAAAAACTTTAGTATCACGAGCACTACTATTATATTTTTTCTTCGTTAACTTAAATAACTTTCAAATATAAACTACAAGTCAGAAGTAGTTCTTCAGGAGTAACTCTACGGCCTATCCAAATGAGTTAATGCAAAAATAACTCTATTTGGCGATACTGAGACGACATAGGCAATCCTTCAGGACATGATCTTCTAAACGGAACTTCACTTCTCACGAACCAAGGAAGAAATAGGATCAACTGTAACTCTACTAGATTCTACCAGATCTGCTCTTCAAGTACATCTGTAGCCATCATATCAACCCAACAACTTTAAATCAGAAAATCCAGGCTACCAGACACAGCATCATATCAGCTCCAGCACCAGCCCATCAACATAGCGGCATCCATCACGGAAAACCGGAGGTGAAAAACGCTGAATTAAGGTCTGTGTAAACGAGAATACGTTGTCCCCCATTTTAATTAATTGCCTGAGTAAATTCAATAAAAATATTTTAAGTACTGGTTGAGATAGGTTAGTTTCAAATTAAATTCAAATCATAAATTAAATAAATGTAAATTCGATATTCCCTAAATTTAAATAATAAATGTAAATAAATTAAATTCAAATAAATTAAAATTAAATTGATTATAAAATTAGACTGTCTGCCAAGCCTATTAGATATTAGAATTATAGGTTTAACATTAATATTGGATAGAAATTGTATGTACAAGCAGACGGTGAGAAAAGTGAGTTGTTTATGTTTAAATTTGAAAAAGTTTTGATTTTGAGTTTTGAATAAATTAATTATTAATTTTTACACTGAAATACTGAGAGTAATCAATTACCTGTTTATGGTTATCCATTCATGATAATTTCCTTTATTAGAAATAGTCTAATAAATGTGTTTAGCTGCAGAAATAATCAAAGCACAAATAAGGTAAGTTATAAGGGCTGTTCCACTGTTCTCATTTCCCTGAGATCAAAAATAATCAAGAGTTCTCGTAAATTAAATTCAGAGCTAGTAAACTTATTAATTTCTGGAAGCTATTTTAAAGTGTTAGAGTCAGTCGAAATACTTATAGAAATAGGTATCAGACACCCAGTTGCATCACCTAAGCTAAAGATAAAATTTTGGCTAAAGGCTTCCAGTAGGTGTTGTAACTTATTATACAACAAAAGAACACGTTGTATAATTGGAGCAGCCAACGTGGGGTTCGTTGTAAAATATAAACTTTCTATCATTATATGAAAAATGTAAACTTGGTTAATTACTTAGAATTACTAGTCATTTAAAAATATTTATGTATTATTTTTGTTATGTGTAAAACCCAAATAAATACCTACCTATATATTCAATTAATAAATTCTTAACAAATTAGTTTACATAGTATCTATATTTAAAGTAAATCCTAGTAAACATTATTATAAAAAAATCTTAAGCAAATTTATTTTAAGAAATAATATTTGATTATTTTCCTTATAGGATCTGAATAAAAGAACAAATATGTATGAGATCACTTTATTTAAGGTTGTAGCATTGGACTATATTAGCATGAGTAGACTTCCTAAGGCAATAGTAGTAAATGAAGCCAGGAAAAACGACGGCACAGTAAGGGCACCTATCGGCAGTATACTGAAGCAAGTCTTAGGCGTAGCAGTAGGCCAGCGCTCCGTGGTGAAATCACGAACTATATTAAAAGGAGACCTATTTTGATTACTGTGCAAGAGAGAGAGAGAGAGATAGTTTCGAGGGAGGTCACACAACTTCCCCTTCCCCCTCGCACTACCACTGTCACTTTACCGTAATGTGGCAAACCAAGCCGAGCAGCTTCCTGCATAGGTTTTTCGTTTTTTCTCAACGGCTGGCACTTTTCTCTTGACTAATATTTGTATATCACCAGCCCTGTTCCTTACAATGTCCACTGTCCACTCACGTTATTATTATTGAAAGATAATACAATGATTAAAATTAATTACATACAATTACAATAAAACAATGTTAACGGGAATATTAAAAGAATATTGTAACTATAGGCATATAAATAATATTTTATTATAGAAATTAATGTAAATGTTGACCCATTGTTACTTTGTGTAATTAGAAAACAACTCTTTACACAAAGCCGACTTCTGATTTAAACTTTGAGCAATAGGTTCTCTTGCAATCTAAAAAGAAATGGCGTTGTTGTCTACACTTAATTAAATATATTTGAAGTAGAGGTTTTATTCTTCTAAACGCTACGTCTAAAACCTACAAAACTGGATTCGGTTTTACACATATAGTAACATACATATTATATATTCATTCTACACATTACTTTTGATATTTTTCCATTAAACTTCATAAATTATGTATTTTTGGTTCTATTTGATTTCATAATTTTTAACTTTAAGAACTTATTTCTTGAAATTTTGTATATTTAATTTGAATGAAAACTGTACCATTTATGCATCTCTTTATTATCTACTAGCTGAATACCCGTGCTTCGCTACAGGGAATTTTTTTGTTGCATCACCATGATTTATAATTAATTGTCATAGTATTCTCTCATTTTCTTTCATCTACTATTATTAAAGTGAATTATAACATTTATATTCAATTACTTTGGTATTTATTGTTCACTGGTTGCCCGTAAATTGTCTTCGTCATGGTATGTGTGCTAAATAAATTAAATAAATAAAAAATTCAGAGTGAAGAGCGTCTTTTTTTTTCAACCGCTATATCTACAGACTGCTAAATCACAGTCTTAGCTTGATATTAATTAGCTGTCATTTAAAACAAACAGCACTAAAATCGGCCAGTAGATCTTCAGAAATAATAAGATATTAATATAAAACCCAAAAAACTTAAAGCACTAAAATCGGCACGGTAGATCTTCAGAAATAGGTATCAATAGGGTTTAAGGGTGAACGTTTCAGTAGAATTATTATATTAGTAAGATGAGTGGTAGGCCTAGTAATAAACGCAATAAAGATCAAGGTAAAGAAGTTTTTTTAACTGATAAGCCAACATCAAGTAGGCAGCTTCAGTGACAACAACCTTTTTAGTTCACTCTAATGAAAACAAGTACGTTTTCCGCCAATCTGCCATTTTGTGCAGATGTACAAGTTTCTGTCTTTAACCAAATACCGGTGCTGCTCCTACGACTCCTAGCGAGATGGTCCTGTACTACGTCTACTGATGGTCCTGAACCGCGGTACATACCGCCCGTTAGCTCGGTTAGTCTAGTACTTATATAGTCAATGGTTGTAGTTTAATTTGTAAAGTTAACTGAAAAAACCTGCCTCGCCCTAAATAACCCTGAGAAGACTTGCTAAACGGACACATATAGACAAAACAAATCTACAAAGGTTAAGAACTAAACGTTCCAGGTGAAAACGCTCTGTGTTAAAAAGTACGGAAGTACTGCATACGGTCTGGACCGCCAATTGCTAACAGCGGTACTCTTAGTTCTGGTCAGGGTGGGACAAATGTATTATTAAATGACACTTTAGTTTTGTTATTCTAAAGTCATTTAATAAACTTTTGTTTTAAAAAATAAATTTCACAGTTAGTAGTCAAAGAATAATGCTTTAATATACAAAAGTAATGATTTAATAGTAGGCCTATAAATTATAATTATATACTACAATACCGGTTAAAATAGATACAACGTACTACGTTTAGTAAAACTTTCTTTGTTAGATTTATTCTGTCCCACCAGAAGCGCTGAAGATAGTTTCAACTTATAACATTGAGTTGCCTATCTCCTCTTGGTATTATTATCTCTGGTTCTGGCGGACGGTCTATGTCTGTAACATATTACACCAAAGGACCGCTATCTTCGGAGGTTTTAATTAAACATAATTATATATATGTATATATATATAAATATATAGATAATGTTAAAGGAAACCTTAGTACCTACCAATAAAAAGACAATTATTTCAGTTTAAATCGTAAATTTTGTCTAACATTCTAAGAATCTTAGAAAATAATAAATTATTACAGAGATAAATTATTGCAATCAGAATTCATAGTAAGACTTACAATAATATACAGTGACTAGATAGAGACAGTGTGGCCAAGTGAGGTCTTGTTTCCTATTGGCCGGCAGCCATGTTTTTCCTAAATTCTTATCTGTTTCTATTATATTTGTTAAATTTTTTACACGAAAAAAACAGTATACACTTTTTAAGAAGAAACACAGTTTTTATTATTTAATTTAAATATAAATATCAAACTGTAACTATTAAATAGCTTGTTTTTCCCTTTATACAAAAAAAAAAAAAAAAACAAAGAGGTAATTTCTCTTACAATTACAAAGAGATATAACACTAATCTTTACATTATAATTCTGAGCAGATGACATTACTTTTAGGAAAAACATGGCGGCCACTTTCATGTGAACACACTGTCTCTATCAAGTCACTGTACAATAATAGTACTAGGCGTGCTATCTATTAACCAATTTAGGAACTCATGTACTAAAGGCCTTACCAACGCATAGAGTAGGGCTACATGATTGTCATCTCGTTTAGCATAATATTATGTCACTAATTTATTAAATATTACTAGCACTTGTAGTTATCCCAGAAACTTTCGAAATTACTCGTTCGACCGTCTATGATTACGAATAATAAATTATATTAAATACGTTTACTCGTATCGTGAGATATTCGTAAAGTTCGCATTCATTCGGATCAGTAAAAGAATGACTACACAACGTTAGACAGTTGCCTGATTAACTCTGGTTTTCCTTCAAATCGCTTAAATCTTTCGCCTTTTACTAAAGATTTCCGTTGAGGGGAACGCTTGATGGGTCTATACAATAAAACAATTAATTTTTGTAATGCCCTGCCGAAAGGTTGGGCACATAATCATAATACATTTTTACATTATATTATATACAACAGAATAAACAGCCACTGCTAGTCTGGGACTGTAACGGTACTAGGTAAACATTCCCATCTATGTTATGATATCGGCAGTCCGAAGTATTTAGTACTATTTCAAAGAGTTTTCTTATCATTGTGGATATTTTCAAGTCTATTTTTATTTTTTAAGGAGGATGATAGACGATAATCATACAAGCGAATCGTCGTTTAGAATTTTCTACACCATCGTTACTGGTTTTACGAAAAGTAATGGTTTTCGCAAAACCTTATTATATAGTCGTCTAACGATCTCACACAATTTAGATATCTAATTAATGGTTTCGCTTGTATGTGGGCAGTTCCAAAAGTAAATGCAATAAAAAAAGCTTTAAAAATATGATTTAAATTACAAAAATGTCACATATTAAACAAACTCAAAGTAATGGCAATTTACTGTCTAGTGACGGTAAGTACAGTGACTAGATAGAGACAGTGTGGCCACATGAAAGCGGCCGCCATGTTTTTCCTAAAAGTAATGTTATCTTCCATAAAGTATAATGTAATTTATTTTCAAAATATTTATAAAACCTTTTGTTTTATTTCATAAAGGCCTCGTAAACAACTTTTTAAATGATAAAAAGTAGTTAGAAAGCAGATAAGTTGTTTAAAATGAAAGAACCTATAAAAAATAATGATTTTTAACCTACTATTACATTTTTTACTAGCCTATGCGGATAGTTGAGTAGCCTACTGACGTTAATTACAAACTAATTAAGCTATATCAAAACAAGTTGCACTATTATTTTCTTTGTCCAATTCTACGTTAAAAAAAACATTTTGAAGTTCAATGACATTATTTATGCGGTTTATTTGAATAAAAGTTAAGGTTTTGTATTATTTTCAAGGAACCAAATTTTCAATAATTTGTAGCTATCTGAAAAAGTATTTGACTGGTCATAATGAAATTGTTTTTAATTAAATTTAATTCTCAACTTATAGACATTTTCGTTTTAAAAATTAAAATTTTTCTGAGATAATATTTTCACAGAACAGGATCATAGTAGGCTACATTCTAACAAAATATTTTACAATCACAGCTACATATAAACTTAGCAAAAGTATAAAACTAAACCAATTGTCTTTTAATTATTATCCTGTTGTTAATTAGCCTTTTTTTATCAATGAATAAATTTTACAAATTAAATATTTTCTAAGTTACACTTTCAGATTTTTACAATGCATTTATTTCCATCTGATTTTTTTTTAATAAGCGAAGCAATTAAAACTTTCCTAACTAACTAATTTATTTCTATTTCAATTGAAAGCTAATAATAAAATTAATGTCTCTAACAACAATTTAACATCGAAATTACAATTCTTTGATTTTGAGGTTAGGCAATTCAAGATTTTCAAGTTTAAGTTATTCAAAGCCGAAAAACAGGTTTCATTATTAATTTCCCTCATTATTTCAGTTAGGCCTACTTATTAATGTGATTCTTGCCTTAGATTGTACCTTCACCAAGACTAAAAGAAAGAAAAAATAACGATGACAATTTAATTTGAAAACTATAAACAAACGTAGGGCTAACACGGACGAAATTATAGTTTGGGCCAAAAACAGTTCTTAAAATTGCGTAATACTAATATTTAT
>JAGFPH010002940.1:104675-155504 GCA_018207615.1 Philaenus spumarius | reverse complement strand
AAAATATACCACAAATTGTCGGAAATATGGAGTGTACCAAATTATCAAACGAACACTCAATATACAAAAAAAAAAAAACACTTAGCTTTATTATTTAAAACTAAGTACAAATATTTTTTTATGAAATAACTAGAAAAATCTAACCACTACGTAAGATAATTCAACAAAACGTATCCGATTTCAATTTCATCTTTAGCGGGTTTCTTATTTTACGCTATACCACTCTTATGTATTATAATAATATACAGGGTGGTTATAAAGTCACTTCCCCCCTCCCCTTAATTTTCGTGTTTGTTAAAACAAACAAATAACCTTTGGGGAACGATACTAACTTAACCCAAAGTATCTTTTGAAGCAATCGGAAATTTTAAGTGTCCCCTAAAAATGGGGGATTTTGGGGGCAACTCGAAATTTTTAAATGGTCTTGTGATACCTCATTTTAAAGGTCTATTTAAGACTAGGAAAAAGACATAAAGAAAATAAAAATCGCAGGCGGCCCTAAACGTGTTGAAATAAATCGACATAAAGTTGCTAATATCTCGAAATAGAAGAGTTTTTAGAAAAAAAATCAAGAGACAAAAAATTTTTATCTGAAAGTGCTTGACCTAAAAAGTTGCTTCCAAATCGATTTCGTAAATTTTATTTTTTTTAAATCATAGGATTTTTCTTTGTCAAGAGCATTAAGGTAAGTCTGACTTGGTTAAGGCCTGCATATACCTACCAGGACGGGATTGAGTGTTCCTTTTGAATTTAATAAAATAAAAGTCACTAACAAGTGCATTAAGTATAGCAAAGGACCTTGATCACGTCACTGCTCCCAATAAATACAAGTTGCCGGGCTGATTTTATTTTATTTGCTTTGACTTAATATAGGCCTACCTTTTTTACTCAAATGGCTCAGCCGAAAGTTTATGTGTGCAAAATATATAATTTATTCAGAAGATACAGTAAACCTTAATGATTTTGTTTTTCTTATTATTTGTTCGTGCGATCTTGCATTTCTTGTTAAGGGTTATATGGGTTTTAAATGCTATATTTTCGACTATAAATTTGATTAACTTTTTATATCTTTGCACAATTTTTATTTCATAATTTTTTTACCCTACTACATGACTAAATAGATTCCTGATTCTGTTTGACATTGATGTATTATTATACTAATATTATTCTCAAAACATTTATCTAAATGTTATCTTCAAACAAGCAGAGACGGCTCATTCGAAATTTATTGTAAAATTTGTTTTCTTTCAAAGTTGCTAGTGACGAATCATTTAGAACATATTGGTAAAATGATTGCATATGTACATTCTAATAACTTTAAATTTGTTGCTATATTCTAATATTCAACTATTTACACACTCAATAAAATACGGTTGCAGTGTAATATGAAATATAATCCCAGATATCTTGTACAGAGAATGTAAAATATAAATAAACAGCATCAAAGTCTTTCCATCAAGAAATATAGAAAATAATTTTACCTATAATCTTTTATGAATACCTAAAAAAATATTAATAATATTGGAAAGAAGTTCCTTAATTCGGTTTGCGTTAGGAGTTAATAAATAGAAAATGTAATGCGTAACGAAAAAAGTGTTATTAATTGGTTGCTACGGCAATGACAAATATAAAATACGAGTAACGAAAAATGCGTTACCAAATTGGTTGCTGTAAATGTAATTACATTCAAGAAACATGTGTTTTGGTTCATCCATTTAAATTAAGAGACGATCGATTCCGTTCGACGTAGTTCAGATATTATCGTCAAGCGCTGAAATTTTTGGTTAGGCCTAGAAAATAATTTTAATTCTAGGCCTAACCTAAAATTATTGTATTTATGTTGCTGTTAAGACAGGCAAAATAAATTCAACATACAATTTTAGTCCTAGACGAATGAACCAACATTTTATGTTTATTGAATGTATTTCCATGGACATTTAACCGTGTTTACCAGCTTAGCTTTGATTTTATAATAATTAATTCTACACCTTTATCATAATAACATTTAACGTATGGAAACAGTAAATATTTGTACAAAAAACAATATAATAATAAACGGCAATTGGATGATTAAAATTATGTGTGTATGTTGCCGTTAAGGCTGGTAAAAGAATTGAAGAAAAGGCGTGATGATCTTCGTTTCTGACGGGGTCCCACGACCGCACACATTTACATTTTTTTAAATATGTATAAATATGCAATAATATTTAAATTTTCCAATAAGTAAAACAAAAATAATTTCAATCTTGTCAAGAAGTCAATCGATTTCATTTCATACAGTCTGTGAAAGGTATCTCTGAAGCATTTACTATGATAAGAATGCAATATGTGTACAGTTGAATTTGTAGAAAATTGAAAACGGCAATTAAAAATAATACTTCCCTAATAAGTGTATTTCAAGTATACTTTTGTATTGCTTAAAACAATAATTTACCTTTAATCCTTTTTGATAAATAAAAAAAAAAACACCCATCAGGAATTAATTCTAAGGACTTTTATTTTTTTAAGATCGTGTTGTTTAAAAAACTTAGTTAAATTGATATAAACTATTTCTAAAAATAAGCAATACATACATATTAATAATTATTTTTAGTAACAAGTACTACAAGTTCGTAAAAGTTATTTTAATGTTAATGAAAATATCCATATCTACAAAAATCAAAATCTTCTGATTCTCATTTTGATATGAAACTACCTTTGCGATTTTAGCCGACGATATTGTTAACATAAGATTAAACGTTCTTATACAAAACACTAAATCAGTATAGCATTCACATCTATCTATTGTCAGTTTTATAAGGACTTAAATACTTATTTACGACAAGATATTGACTATTTAATTTTCTCTTGTGAAAGGTTAACATTTAATTTTAAACGTAAAATTAAATAATTTTAATGTAAATCAACCAGTAACCCCATTTAACCTACATGCTGATTCTCAAGAAGAAGGAAAAGTGACAAGTTATTTTGGTTTTTAATTTATTCTTACAAATTCTAAAACTTTTTAGTAATGGTAAAATGTTTTATTTTATCACACTATACATTTTCAACAGTTTTAAAAAGCAATAGTTTCAAGGGGTGTGATTTTGATAAACATAGTAGGCCTACGTCAAACATGTTATAGGCCTAAAGTTTAATTTCCATTGTGTGGTATCCAAGTCATGTTGATAATTTAAATATAATTATAAAATTAATATAATTACCTAATTTATATCCGTCTTGTGACATTGTTTGTCTTAATTTTAAGACGCGTTTCGGGCCCGTGGTCCCATCTTCAGTTTATTCTTACTCCGATGGAGGTCGTTATATTTTAAATTAAAACACAAACACAAACATAAACACAAAACATAACACGCATATAAACAAACTAATCAGTCATCATTTACAGGTTGGTATCACGATGTGCACAGTAGCTAGCCACGCCTAAAGTTTATTATAAAAACCATTGTCTAACAACTACTATGTAATTTTTAGTATATTATTTTGAAATTGGAGGTTTAATTTTTTTAAATCAGAAAACGTACTATGTATTTTATCTGAAATATTTAAGTTTGTTGTATATCCAGATAAAATATATTATAAATTGATTAAGGTATTAAGTTGTATATATGTATATATACCTGGTTATTTGTATTGCTACTTTTTTATGTAGTTCTTATCTACGCTACGAATTCGATGAGTGACATATCGTGGCAATTTTAATAATTCTAACTATAAAAAAACATGTGTTTTATGTAGTTTGTTACATTTAATCCACAACGATAAACGTCACTGATGATAATTGCTTGGAAATCGAAACGTCTTTGTCTATTAGACATTTTTTGTTAAAACTGTGTTTCTTTCTCATATGTAAATTTAAAGTTTAAATTATTGTAGAGTATAACTCGCAATAAATTATTGTAATACGCGAATTTAAAGTAATTGTTTATTTCTTTAAAAAGTAATGAAATTGCAATTTAATTATAAATAAACATCAGTTTTAAAAAGAAGAGAAAATATTAGAGTTTAATTTTTGTGAACACAATTAATTTCAATTTGTTCGTCAATTTATTATGCAATTTTATTAGAAATTCCTTAAATATCTTCCCTGAAATAGAAAATGTAAAGTAAATTTAATACTGTATATACGGACATTTTATTAATTGAAAATAAATTACTATAATAAAAATGAATTTCCTTCTATTAATAATTAATTTTAACACCCACCAACTGTTGTGATTACATTGAGTTTGCATTGTTGTGAAAATACATAACGATTAGCTAATTAGTTGGTAAATGTAACATTGTTATACAATTGCACTGACGACTTAAAACAGTGTAATTATAATTTCATTAAAATATAATTATAATTTCAAACATGGCTATGCATATTTAGATTATCATTTCGTAATTATTACAATTTAATACATGCAAAGATATATTTTTATTGAAATTTAAAAATCCCCAAGTCAGTATGGTAACTTATAAGTGCTATTATAGAGTTTTTTTTAAATAATTTAAAGATTGAACTATTAATATGTAAAATGTTACGATGCTGATAATATAATATGTAAAGTTTTTAAATATGGGAGCATTTTTTGTTGTTGTACCGGTATATAATGAAAAAGACCTTGCCCCTTCTAACAAAAATTATTAAATAATTTACCTTTAATATTAAATTATTTTTAAAAGGTTTGTTAATTTTGTTTTGTGAGTTCAAGATAGTTTAATGTAGGAACAATGGCTCTTACACCTGCCCGTTGCTTAATATTAAAACAAGCGTAGGGCGATGATAAAGTTGTTGCTTGTTCAGGAGGCTCTACACAGACTATCCCACTATTTTGTTAAATCTAATTTACGCGGATATTTTCGAATGGTTAGTAGTAAGTCAATAACATCATAGAAGGGCCCTTGTTTTCGTAGTTATTTTGCCTAATCTCTTTGCCATACTTGCGGTATTTTTAAATTTCTCATGTCTACATATTTGTGTTATTTTAAATACACAGTACTATTAGAATTTCTCAAACAAAATTTTAGATAAAAGCCATTCCTTTAAATGTCCTCCTCTGTTCGCAAAACAAATCCAGAATTAAATACGATAGACCATCATTTATCTCGTTTATTTTTAAAGTTTATGAGAGTAGATTTATTTTCGATGGCGATTATGTTTCAGTTAACATTTTTCAAACCTTATCAAACATTAATTTAATAAGTTTCAGTGAAATAAGAACTGTCACAATTATTACGTGTTAATTTATGAACCTACGGTATCAATTTAATTCACACTTTGTGTTTGTTTTTCTATAATAAATATTAATGGACAACTGTTAATTTTGTCTCATTTTTATATATATTTTTTAAAGCTTAAGTTACACTGTTCGATTATTAAAATATTAAAACATTTAATACAATTTTGTTTTTATATAAAAGTAAAAACTGCATGCAATAAAAACATAAATAATTACGTTTTCACACATAATGTATATACGTATAGTCTCTTAAAACATAATTCAGTAATTGATCAAAAACCTGTTAAAACTATATCGCAGTTCGTGTAATTAAATATTGCTCAAAAACTAAATTTAAGAAACTATTAAAAAGTTTCAACATTAGGTTACATGTAACCAATAATAAAGGATATTAATGCCCTCAGCAATACATCTCTTGTAATCACTGTAAAACCTCTATAAATCCAATCGGCCCTGCAGTTATGTCACGTAGCAAAGCTTCCTAGATTTGGTTGGCTTTAATTTATCTGTCTGTTATTTATGGGTTCTATCCTGAGCTAAATATTTTATTTTAAACTAGCAGCTTCGCTCGCTGAAATAAATAAAATAATTTCGGGTAAATATTGAGCCTTACCACTATACTCAATATAAATAAAAGATTCCTGAACCTAGTTTACTGGCCTGAAACTCATAGTAAGTTTCGTCCAAATCTATCTACGTTTCTCGTTTAGGCCGACATACATTATCATCTATGTATGGACTAGTAAACGCTAAACACTTGTGCAATGTCAGCAAATACGACGCGATTGTCAGATCTAATGATTTCTCCCACATTTTACATCTCATTCAAAAGTAACAAAGAGAAAATATGTAAGTATTGCTATTCCTTTTAAATTGAAAATTCAATAGATTTATCTATCCTCATTATGGACTAACAATATTAAAACAATACCATTTGATTGCAACAATGTACAGTGAAGTTATAAATGCATTAACCAATGAGTCATTCACAAAGCAATATGGGAAGTGTACTTATTGGTTTATAGAACTTCATATTATAAAAAACACAAGGATATGTGTTAAAGTATACGTATTTAACAATATACATGTATGAAGGAATCGTTTGACTTCTATAATAATAATACATACAATATTTATTCCGTTTACATATTACTTTCCACTACCAACTGCCAGGTCTTAAGATTTAGTTGTAAAAGTTTTGATTTATAGCTTCAATAACTGTTTCCAAAGGTTTAAATTAGCGAAGGCGTTGCTGTTAAAACAAATAACAGAAACCCATAAATCATTGACTGTGTTTTGGGGCCACCGGTTGGGTTTTGATAATCTCAGTAAATATAGAAACAATTAATATAGCGGTAGGTATATATCATATTTTGTTTAAGTGGTAATGTATTATTTAATGTATTATTATATTTAAACATATATTTGTTTAAATAATATATTCTGTTTAGATGGAATATACTCGAGCTTATACCGTACAGTTTTTAAAAGTTTGCCTAATGCCTTTCAAATTATGTACGTCAAAGTATTTTTTTTTTTATTTATTTTGTTTTTATACTTTTTAACACAACTGTATATACTAATTCTGCGGCCTTTTTTACGAGCAAATATACACAATTTCTTTAAATTTAGATAATAAACTCTTGTTATCAAGTTATAAAATAAAGTTAATAAGTATATTGTCTGACCAGAAAACATATACATAAAGGATTAAATCTAAGTTTGCAATCTAACATTAAAATATAAGAATAAGACAAATAAGAATAAGGAGGAGCTTTATTTCAATACTAGAGATGATATGTCCACCATATTTGTAACTAAATACAAACCGAATGAGAGATATTACTGTCACCAGGCACAGACACACACAAAGAATTTTAAACGACCAAGACAACAAGGTACCTTTCCAGAAAAATAATGAAAATGTTATTCTTCAGCAGGTAAAAACAAGATAGATTAAAATACCCTCCCCCTCTTTAATGGTATTTTTAGGTTAGACTTCAAACATACGCCCTTGTACTCTAGGTTTGTGTTTTCTGTTCACTTTATATATTTAGGTGTTAGCTTTAGTTTTTCACTTGATAACAAGAGTTGATTTAATGATACTAAATATGTATACACAAATGATGGCAAATGTCCGAACAAATAATTATAAACATAATATACTCATGATTGTATAAACATGAATAATCGTTTAAAAAAAGTCCCTGTTGAATTATGGCCTAAAAGAAATTGTGTATCCAAAAACTACAGCTAGTAAAAAAAATTTCCTTGAAAATTTATGCAGAAAATTTTGTACAGTAAAATTATCTTTTCTTGTAAATACAAAAGTAACGTGTAAATTACCTTTTCAGAACATTCCGAACAAATTCTCTGTCCCTGTATTTTCTCTTGCATTAAATTCGATCTATGTTTGTACCCAAATTTTGCAAAACTAACGTTTTGTGTTATTTACAGAAACTCCTTATTCTTTAGGCCCGAGATAGTGAAGATTCAGTTAAAACCATTCGTGTAAACTAAATATACGTAGGCCTACTGCATGGGTGGATTGATGCAATGTTTATACTCTGACGAGTTTCATGCTAACTATATAGGAATTCCCAAAAAAAAAATTAATTTGTATATTTATGAGTCAAAATTTAATTAAATTTTATTAAGATACAGCAATTAAAATTATGGTATTCAAAATTTTAAAATGGAGGTTGTATAGAACTTCCGTTCCACTTTTTGAAAATGAAAATTAAATTTTTATTTACTATCTGATTTATATATTAAAATAAATATGAGTGATTGTGATACATCAATTAGTAAATATTGCATTTTAATGTTACAAAATTTGGCAGATATGAAGCTAGGAACTTTACGTTAAAAAACTAACTTTTTAATTCGGTTTACAATTTCTTGAAACTGTAGATCTAAATAAATGTTACTGTAAAAATCAATAACACACTATTGCATTAAACGTGTCCAAATTTAACGGAAGCTGTAGTGGGTTTTATTTTTGAATTAATAAACAGACTTGTTTAAACATTTGATTCACATGACATTTTAAACAATTGTAATTTTACAACTAAATGTTCCATATTTAACTTTGCGGGCTTTACGATCAGCTGGTGATAAAGTATACTCCCGTAAGTAAAGTTATATTGTGGGCCACATTCTACACTTGCGTCAGTCACCTATTTAAATTTCCAACAGTTTTCGAGAGTTAATTGTTATTATAATTATTATTTATTTATTTTCATTGTAACGGCTGAATCTAGAACAAACAACAATAAAAAAATAAAAAAAAATAATGTATCGTGTACCTATAAAATTAGAACAACTTAAACAAATTTGTTACCGACTATTTAAATACCCATAATTAAGTATTATTATGCCATTAATTTTTCCGCTTGATTAAAGTTATCACACTTTGTAAACTCTACAGTACTATGACAACTCCTTACACAACTTGGCCGAACTTTAATCTCGTGTTGATAACAAACTCTAGTTAAGCTTTGTGTAAAGAACAATCTAGTTTGTTGGATGACCTATTTTACAGACTAGTGATCAACATTTGATCAAATCTTGTTTACACAACGCAATAAGTTTAAAACTCATTTAGAACAGATACAGCCAAAACTACGAGGGCTGTTCTGAAAGTAACCCTTTTGCTCACTGCGCGGGAAGTAGAGGGGATAGAGCCGCCATTCTTACGCCGACGCTCACGACTGGTCGACAGGTCAGTCGGTGGCGTCCAGCCGTGGTAGAGAGAAGGTTTTCTGGGCGTTAGTTGTTTTTCGGTCGCTTGCCAAAATGTGTGCTGCAATAGAAAATCCCGCCAAGTGTGAAGTGCGTGCTATCATTCAATTTTTCATAGCTAAACAATATTCGGCAGCAGAACTTTGAGGAGAGTATGACCCAAAGATAATGAGCGAAGGAGTTGTTCGGGAAGGGTGCGCTCGTTTAAAACTGGCCGAACAAATGTCCATGACAAAAAAAGAAGTGGCAGACCATCTGTGATCACTGAAGAACTGGTTGAGAAAATCAACGCAAAAGTTCGTGACAACCAAAGTTTTACCATCTCTGAACTTTAGGAAGAATATCCACAATTACCAGGACTGTTTTGTACGAGATAGTGACTGACAGGTTAGGCTACCGAAAGTTTTGTGCTCGATGGATCCCGAAAATTCTTTCAGAGGACCACAAAACTCAACAATGACCTCGGCTCTGGCCTTTCTGATGCGTTATGATCAAGAGGGATAATCTTTTCTGAACATAAAATTGTGACAGGACATGAAACTTGGGTCAAGTAATTGAATCCTGAGACTAAACAACAATCAAAAGTGTGGGTCACACCGCATCGCCACACAAACCAACGAAAGCCTGGCAAGTTGTTTCCGTCAGAAAGCTCATGACAACGGTGTTTTGGTACTCAAAAGGGGTGCTGATGGTTGAATTCGTGGAACGTGGTGCGACAATCAATGCGGATTCATACACTGCAACACTGAAAAACATACGACGGGCGATCCAAAAGGCCGTGGTTTTCTTTCATCTGGCGTCATTTTCCTGCACTACAACGCCCGTCCTTACGCTGCTCAGAAAACGAAAGACCTTCTGGGCCAGTTCAAATGGGATGTTTTAAGATAAAGTAAACATATACCTACCCCATCCCACATAGGTATATACGTTACTTTAACTTCAGTTGTTCTGAATCTATTTTGGTCAATCTTTAGGCAAGTTCTCTCACGAGAGAAAATAAAAACTCGATAATATAAAAAATACAAAACAATACATAGCTTTTTTGAAAGTCGTGTAGACAGATGTTGTTACTGAAAATTGTATGATATTTTGTCAATTCGTTATTTATTTACGGCAGATGGCCATTCAGTCTTCGTTCAAGCCACTTGCAAAGCCACAATACTTTTACGAAATTATTATACAGATGCTTAATTATTATATTGTTCAAAAGGGTTGATCATAAAATATTTATCTCATTATATAAAGTTACTTGAATACCAAAATCTGGAAACTAAAATTAATTTTAAAGTCTCCTTAAAAATAAGGTACGGCAATATTGTACTCTATCTGTATTAAATGATAAATAAATTTATATGTTTGTAATTACAGACAAGAAAGATGGATTTACTGATAGTTCCAGCAGTGTAGATTTGGAATGTACTAAATAAAGAATATTTTCAAAAGCTTTACCAAATTAAAAAAATGTCTTAAATCCATTTTGTACTGTACAATTTATTAGTACCTCTAAAGTGCCGATCTTTACTTAACTTTTCTTAATGGGCTTCAATTTGAGCATTGCATCAGATTCGAGACGTTAAATCAATATTGCTTTTGCATGAGGAGTTTAATAAATAATGAGGGGTTGATAAATAGGTTTAGTAATAAAATTACAGAAACTTGTTCAGATTAATTTTATATATTGTTCAATGTAGGCTATATATATATATATATAATGATCACAATATCATAAATACAAAGCTTTTAATATTCTAACCAAATTTGATAATTTCATTCAACAAAATCTCTTCTATCCAAATTTACATATAATATTATTAAAACCTAAATCAATTTATTACGGTTAAGTCTAGATAGAACCATGCGTTTGTGACAATTACCCTCTAAATTATTAATAAATAAAACTCACAGTATAGTAATTCTGGATGTATGTTGATAGTGGTTGTGCTAAATAATGGCTTCCATACAAACAATAGCTGATGTCACAGTTTATAGTTAAAGAAGAGAGCCAGCTTGAGGATAGATGTTAAAGCCTAAATTAATCTTTTAATAACCTTGATCTGGAGTCTGCTCCAGATGGACTCAAGGTGGACTTAATTGTAGTAACCTTCAGGTAGTTTACTTGTAAGTACGGCCCAGCAGAGGAATAGATCGTTCTGATTTACTCTAACACAATTAATTGTGATTACTTTTATAAAAGACGTAAAACGAACCTGTGGCCTTATATCTGTGTTTTATGTATAAGTATTGCCTCAAATTGGCATGATAGATACTTAAAAAACTCCAAGAAAGTTTACGAATATAAGAAATATAGTTTAGTAAAGTTTAAAAATTAGCATTTAGAAATTTTAAACTTTGTCCAATTTGAATGACTAGCTCAGTAGTTTAAGATATTTGGTACAATAATCAGCTGTTACTCTATTTCCTCCAATCAACTGATTTTTTTCTTTCTAAATTTTAGAATGTATTTTTGGCTTTTGCTCGCTAAAAACGTTACGTTCGCGAAACGAGTCGTAAGCAGGACAACACATCGTAGTCACACGACAGACTAAAAACAAAGTAAAAGATTTAGCAATTTTATGTATTCATCTCATTATATAAAGTTACTTGGATAAAACATCACAAAAATAAAATTAATTTTAAATTCTCCTTAAAAATAAGGTACGGCAATATTGTACTCTATTCGTATTAAATGAGAAATCAATTTATGTGTTTGTAATTAAAGACAAGAAAGATGGATTTCCTGATAGTTCCAGCAGTTTAGATTTGGAATTCAATCAAGATGACTGTTTTGGTATTTACTAAAAATATTTTCAATAGCTTTACCAAATTTAAAACATATCTTAAATCCATTTTGTATTGTTCAATTTGGTACCTATAATGTGCCGATATTTACTTAACTTTTCTAAATGGGCTTCAATTTGAGCATTCCATCAGATTTGAGACATTAAATCAATATTGCTTTTGCATGAGAGGTATTGATGAATAGGTTTATTAGTTACAGAAACTTGTTCAGATTAATTTTATATATTGTTCAATATAGGCTAAATATATAATTGATTATAAAATAGTGTTAGAAACCTTCTTGATTACTTCAAAACACGTTTTATAAACTAATTAGTACAGTTTGTATCACTAGTAAGGGAAAGTGCTGATTTTCCCTTACTATTTGGGCTAATAGAACGTTAGGAAATAAAAATTAGTTCACAATAATTTAAAATTAAATCTTATACTTCAATACCTGCAATGTTTACTGGTAAAGAGTACAAATTTGTATTTGTTGGGAATATTTAGCGAAGTAATTTTCGTTGGACTAGTTGTTATTACTTATATAATTTTGTTTACGCTACTCAATCCACTTTCATCCAAAAGTGTTCGACACTTTTAATTTACAATTGCCATTTATTTTTTTAAATAATTTTACACTTTAGTAATGCCCTACTTGACATGTTACAGACCGTAGTGTTGAATTCAGGAGATGTCCGAAGCCTAGATGTACACAGTTTTCTAAATATTGTGTTAAAAACGTCTTGGCGTGGTTGTAACTGAATACCACTTACTTTCTCGCAGTGTTGGAATTACGTTAATATGGAGTGTATCTAAATAGCATTTCCAGTGTTGATACTGATTTTGTTACTCCATTTTGAACTGTTTTAAAAAATTATGGACAAATGGTAATATTGATCATTTAAAAATTTGAGTTGATCACGATTGTACTAGCATGTTAAAAAAATTAACCAAAAGTAAAAACCACTAGATAAAACTTAATACATTATATCCCCTAACTAGCCACGGGTTAGGCTATACAGGGTGTATTTAAGTATGGAATCGGCTCTATATTGCGTAACTGAGACGTACTTGGCGGAAGAAGCTTATGCGAATCTGCATAGTTTTAAAAATACAACATTTTGGTGGTTCTTCATTTTTTTCCGCCATCTTGGATCAGCCATATAGGATTTAGCTTTATGTTTTTAAATGGGATGGTGGTCATGTGGCACGTCATTTAAATGTGAAATTTCAAGAAAAAAAAACAAGGGAGTAAACCATTTATCAATAGATGCCTATGTTTTCATGTTATAAGAATTCAAAGTTGGGAAAATTGTTGCAATTTTGGGAAAATTGTGTTAGCAATATGAAACGTAGGACACACTGCATAAACCATTTAAAAAAATCAAACTGTATAAAAAGTATTTTAGTCTTGATTTAAAACAGGTTAGTATGAGGCGATAAACGATATAGTAAAACCATTCAGTGTAAAATACATTCGAAATAGCTGCAATATTTAAAGGTGAAATACCCCTAACTTCACTAGTCAAACAGTACAATTAAACGCTTTTATTGGTTTTGCTTAAAAAATCTAGTTATTTTAATAGGAATAAAAAAAATTAAGGTTCTAATACATATTTTATAATACCTTATCCATAACAATATTATGCTAAACTTGTCTTGTCATTTAATTTAGTCACTCTACTTAATCAGAATCAAGTTTTGATAAATAATGTATATACAGTCAGTACTCTATTAAATATCATCAACTATTACTACACAACACAATACTGTCTTTGTTGCTAACACCAAACTTCGGAATTGTAATTTGAAATTAATGACGTTTTTATAGTTTGTATGAAAATATAACGACATCATATGTATTTGTTATTTCAGGTTTTGGCTGTTGCTTCCACCGCAAGGACGTACGAACTATGTGTAAGTACAATATTATATATATAACGTTACCTTATATTATCACGCACAATCGGTTTTGTTTATACAAATGTGATCCATATTTATGCGGCATGCTTTCTCAAAGTTCACTGACCCAAATCTATGACTCTTGTAAAAAGTTGTAGTTCTTCACTTTTCTTTGTTTTTCAGGTTAAGGGGAGTCCGTAAGCCAATTATGAAAAAAAAAGTTTTTTAAAAAATAATTGAATAATGTAGCTACAATTGTCTAGTTTAATTTACTTTTTTAATTACAAAAATCGATAAACTAGAAACATTTTTATTAATTATAAACGTCTCACACATGCAATTCATACAGATTCAAACTTAAGAACAACCAAGCAAACATCCTATAACCACTCATAGATGGCGCTGATGAAGGTACATTTTTGTTATAACCACTCTTAGATGGTGCTGACAAACTATCTTTTCCTTTACACGGAATATAAAGTAACTGAAGTTTTGGTAATTTGTCAGTTTTCTTTCATGAAGCCGTAGTCTAGTGGATAACGAGGCGTCTTTTATGCATAATTTTACTAAAATATTTATGTATGTATATATATTTACTAAAGAAAAACCAGGAAAACGAAATTTTATATAATTTAAATAGTTCAGGGTAATGATTATACTACCATGTGTTCATATAGAGCCATAAAATATGCTGTATTATCATTTGGCAAAATATCATTTGATTGTACATTTTTTTTAAATCGTGTTTTCCCGAAATTACATATTTTTTCCATATTTGACCCATTTTCTCAGGAACCATTAAAGATATTGGGATGAAATTTTCTGTGCTTATTTAGGTGACATATGTACACCTTTTAACACAGGGATTTATCAAAATAACATTTTTTATAAAAGTTATAAGTTTAAATATAATATTTTCTACCTGTTTTTTGTAACGTACTATTTAAAAATCTATAAAATTATATTTAATTAGTACAAAGCCAAACCCTCCCATCAGTGTTACTAGTTAGATTCCTTGAACATGTAGTAAAAATTTCAGCATAATAGCTTTAGTAGTTTCTAAGAAAATGGGTCATGAAATAGGCTAATTTAACATGGGCGAGATAGGACTTACGGACTCCCCTTAAGAGGTAGACTTTGAAAATGTTTTTTTTTAAATAATAAAACTGTTTAGCATAGATATATAATAATGTAATTAATGACGTTTTCATAGTTTGTATATATGAATTAACACTGACCATTTATTAAAACACAGAATAATTAATACTAAGAAACAATACTATTTCAATAAAATTGTCTATTAAATACGCACCTCTTTGAAAGCCACTTGTTTATAAAAACTTTACTTAATTTAATACAGAATGTTTTTATAAATTCTGTTTGTGAAGAAGTTGCCTTTAAATATTTATAATAAAATCGTGTATAGTAATTTAAATAATTATTTGATTTTATTCGATTTATATACTCAATCCACGTAAAGGTGTTATTTTTTAATTTGAACTTGTATTTAGAAGAGGCGAACATTACGGATAAAAACAGGTTGCAGCACACGAACAATACATTGCGAGTTGTACACTCTTTCAATGGCAGTTTCTTATTATATTTTGAAGTAAACAAGGCTGATCTCATCGATTTAACTTCCGATGAAAAACAAATTTTGATAGGAGATTTGTCTATTAAATAAGGTGCTTATGATTTTACTGTATAAACAAACCGGTCAGAACCAAGTTATAAATGCATGCGTGGTGACATTGAACGTGTCTTAAGTTGCATAACAAGCAAAATACTCTGTGACTTTTAGCTGTTTGTGAATCACCATTTGGTTCGGTTGTGTTTTCTGAAGTGTGGGACAAAAGTTTAGTATTTAAAACGTTTAGTCGATTTGAACAAAACATTACTATAATGTTTACAAATTCTTGTCACATATTGCGGAAATGGTTGTGAGTCCGGTGATCGTGAATGTTGAACATTATGGACATTCTGGAAGAATATGCGTTTCAAGAACAGAAGGCAATGCAGAAACAATCTGTCAGAAAGGCAGCGGAATTTGTAAACAGTCGCAAAGACACCAAAGAAAACATTGAACAAGAAAAGTTTTAGAAAAAGCTGTTTGACGAGAACGATACTGATAAAAAGAAGGAAAAAAATAATACAAAACAAGAAAACCACATCAATGATAGACCAAATGAGTCTAGACGAGAAGAGGATGAATATTTTGTCATCGTGTGCTTGGAGCTTTGGTCCAACAGTCACCCAAATTAATAATAGATGAAGTGTATTTCATGCAAAATGTGGCTCACGAGAAGTGCACTAGGGGAAATTTATTTTATATATGTCATATATGTAAGACCGAGTAAGTTTTTAACAATTTATATTTACCAACTTGTTTTACTTTCGTCGTTTTATATAAACAAATATTCTCATTCATTTAAATTGTTCCTAACTTAGGTCTATATAAATTCTTAGTGTTATAGAAATATTGACATTGTATTTTTTTTTTAATTACTGGTTTATTAAATTACACGTTTAAACAACTTATATATTTACTATGATTTGTTACAACTTTCATATTTGAAACAGATCCTGTCTTCTTTTGATTTTGTTGAAGTTGAATCAGAATTAGGTTCTGGTTTTAATGTTTAAAATAGAGGCGGCGGATTTTCTTATATTTTTTGTCTGGATATTCAAGAGTTGTATTTATTTGGGTGTTAAAAGCAACCATTTTTTGTGTTAAATTTAGGATCTATACTTTTTATATGTTTTTCATTTGTTTGGTTTCGTGGTATCTGATTGTCATTATGATAAACATACATGCATAATATATTGCTTGGAAAAGTTCATTAAAATATTTGGATTTTTTTATGATTTAAATTCTGAATTATTTAATTAATTAATTGCAGTTGTCTTAATCGAATTTTGTTTCTATTTTCCGATTTCAAGACACATGCTTTTTGTACTAATTACCTAGTTAATGAAATTATCTCATATTTTTTTCTTATTGGTCCAATAATAAAATAAGAGGAGTATACAATCGTAAGCTTTATTCTGGTTAAAATGTATGGTTCTTCTAAGGGTCGTTCTCGAGTTCAAGTTTGTAAAATGATTGTTGAAACTAATATTCAGAATAAAAATGTTCTAATAGGGTAAAATGTTATTCCTTTAAATTTGCTTATGCACAGTAAGATTAAAATTGATATGATATCACTTTTAAAAAAATATATGAAAGTTTTCTTCGATGTTTAACGTTTATGGACACTTGTATGGGTTGCTCTACGCCTAAGCATGGGCCCATACAAAAATACTAAGCCTATAATGTTACAATTGATCCCGCTCTCTCTCTCCGATAACTAACTAATAGACACAATACTACTATATCTGATGATACTTCTGTATAAACACATTAGAACCAATACTTTTACAAGGTGTTTATTTTAATAATAAATGCTCAACAGACACGCAAACTCGAGATCAGATCAGTGAACAGTTTTCGTATTATCCCTGGTTGTATCTTCTTAATGATACCTGATGAGAATCACAATGTTTGGGTTTGTTATGGGTTGTTGCTATTAGTTATATAATGACTCTCGTATCGGCGATTAGTATTATTGGACTTACTACTAAAATCTAAATCTCATCATGACATTATTATATAATTATTAGCCAATAAACATTAGGTTCGCATTTTGTCAATTGTACTGAACACGTTCACTGCTACGCAAATTTCGTATTTTCTACGCTAGGAGCTGACCTTTTATTTTTTATAAGTATAGCCTAAATGAATAGAAATTATTTTATTTTTGAACCTTTCTACGTAATAATCACTAATACAGTATTTTAAAGCGGACGCACATGTGCGTCCATAGCAGATAGGCCTAAAATAGTCGTGCGAAGCACGCAATGCATTGTGTATTGAAAATACTCCCAACACGGGGCTTGACGTGCGAAGCACGCAATGCACTGTGTATTTAAAATACTCCCAATGCGGGGGTTGGCGTGCGAAGCGCGAAAGGCATGGTGTATTAAAAATACTCCCAATATGGGTGATGGGAGTTTGTGCGACCTTAGCGGTGAACGTGTTAAAGACTAATAAATTATATTGCACTAGAGGGGTTCGCCCCTATCGCTTGACTCACGGGGACGAAATGCTAACAGATTATTGTATAATTTAAAATTTTTACTTAAATGACGATCGATTATAACAGAGATTTTATATTTTTATAAAGAATAGAAACAATTTTCAAGTTATAAAATTTAATAGGACCATAATGTGATATAGTAAAGCAATATTTCAAACTGTCCATATAGGCCTATAGTAAAGAATAAAGTTATTATAATTTCAAATAGGTGTTTTAATTATAACATAGTAAGACTTTTCTTTGCTTGTGTTTGGTATTACCTAACCTAAAAAAACAAATAGGTTTTTAAGAATAATTTTACCTAATTCTAAATTTACCAAGTTGGTTGCTTTGGTAGTAAACGTAAATGCTTTTAAGAAATATGAGTTGGTTCAGTAAAGGACTAACCTAAAAGTATTTTATCCATACCAACTGGTTTATTTATAATAAGTTATCGTAGATGTTTGAATTGTAATACATTAACTTTTTCATTTATTTTTTCTTTGTGTTTGTTTTTATTTTGTAAACCTAATCTAAAAAAGCTGTTGGTTGTGAAAAAATTCAACCTATTCTAACTTTACTAAGTTGATTGCAATGGTGTAATGGGCGTAAATGAGTTCAACAAAAAGTCTTGGTTTAGTATATAGGCCACACCTAGAATTGTGTTGCTAAGCTATTTGTTCAAATATGTTATTGGCTGGGAGTGAACTTCTTATTTTTTACACATTTTCAACCCTTTTAATCAATATTTGGCCTAACCTGTCTGAGAGCACCTACACAATTTTTGTTTAAGGTACCCTGATAGTTTTGAGTATCTAGCTATCATAGTTTAGACTGTACCTTGATTATGTATCAGTCTTTCAGGTCTTTTTTAATATAAGTTATATCCACAAATAATATGTAGTTTATATAAAATAATGTTAACGTTTACTGTATGTTAGCTGAGTAAGCATTCTTTAGATGCAGAGGCTTAGAGCCGTTATTCCTTAGTCGTAGTTAGAAGCTCGCTCCGTGAACATCTAGGCCTACATTTACACTAGTAGTTTAAATATTTGTTATAAATAGTTCAGAAGTATAATAAATTGCTTGTGATAAATAAAAAGGATTTTATTATAGATACAAGTATGATATTTGTTTTTTCTTAAATCCAAACGCCTCAAAACGAGACGTAACTTATTTATACAGATTTAGATTTTCGTTCAGAGTAAAGATTGAAATTAAATTACTCCGGAGTTTTTAGATGATTTATCTAATAAAAATTTAAAGTAGATTTTTATGAATCTCTTAATAAATTATAAGAACAGCCTTGAACGTGTTTTATGTCCATGCCATTAAAACGACAGCACACGGTCTTTCAACCGTTTAAAAGAATAATTTCATGAAAATTTGCATAACTAAAATAAAGCATTCTCTAAGAGAAATTAGCTTCAACAATATTGGTAATTAAGATTCAATACACATACAAAAATTAAAAGCGTTTCTCATACTTTTAAAATTCATATAATATTGTTCCATAATAAGTTCCCTATTATTGGATTAGTTCTACAATGACTGTCTTAGCATTAAATTAAACATTCAAAATAAAAAATAAACATATTTAAGAACTAGCTGAGTACCCCGGTTTCACCCGGAGTTTATAATAAGATTTGTTAAGAAATATATTTCAGTATAACTAAAACGGCATGAGTTTTAAGCATATATTCGTAAAATGTAATATGAAACAATGAAACGTGTAGTCAGATTAGTGTACAATAATATTTTTATTTGAAACCTCAAGAGTGTAAACTAATTTTTAAACACTTCAGAATATACTATGTTTTTGGTTTTGCCACCTGGTGCTAGTATATACAGATTTTTAGGGTTTCCAACCCTTGTACATGCAACATAAAGCTGTCCATGGGCAAAACATGGTTTTGTTAAATTTATTCCGACTGTATCCATAGTTTGGCCTTGAGCCTTATTAATACTCATTGCAAAACATAATCGAACTGGGAATTGAATCCGTTTGAATTGAAATGGAAAATCTGTTGGTATTATTGGAATTTTCGGTATGAAAACACGTTCTCCCTTAAAACGACCGGTCATCACCATTGCCTCTATCACATGTGTCATTAAACGTTCCACTACCAGCCTTGTACCATTGCATAATAAAGGAGGGTCTAAGTTTCTTAAAAGTATTATTGGGACTCCTTTCTTTAAATGAAGAATATGCGGGGGCACTCCAGATACGTCTATAGAATTCAAAAATTCTACTGGATAGTTGACTGTGTCCTCGTCTTGAACGACCGTATCTACCGATTTGTATTCATAATTCAGCCCTGGAATTTTTTGTAAGAGATCATAGTTTATTTTATTGACTTGTTCATTTTTTGGTGCCAATATACACCGCTGGCTCAGCCAGTTGGTATCTTCAAAGTTGTTCTCAACATTAGGAAAAACAAATTCTTTTAGCTCGTCTTCTGTGTTAACCAGCTGGCCACCAATTGAGGTGGTTAATATGGTTCCATCTGATTTGTCTTTAGGTAATTTGTCTTCACCAACCTTTAAAAGAGTTTCAGAAAAAATAATTGATTCAAAAATACCAGTTTGTTTTGCTCTCATGTTTGTGCTCAAGTGTAGGTGTTGAATCTTTCCCCACAAATACGACATTTTCAGACATGACTGTAATTCATCAGCTTTTGTGCCACGTGGTACAATAGGTAGAGTTTGCCTAAAGTCTCCAGCTAACAGCAGTGTTATTCCACCCATTAATTCCTCATTTTTTCTTAGATCTTTTAATGTTCTGTCAAGTGCTTCTAAAGCAGATTTATGAGACATTGAGCATTCATCCCATATAATTAGCTCACATTTTTGTAATAACTTTGCTTTTCCTGAGCTTCTACTGATATTGCAAGTGGCATTTTCAGTATTTGCTAAGTTAAGTGGAAGCTGAAATACGGAATGGGAAGTTCTGCCTCCATTCAATAAAGTTGCGGCTATGCCTGAAGAAGCAACTGCGATAGCAACTTTCTTTTCAGATCGTATTTTTGCCAGGATCATGTTCAACAAAAATGTTTTTCCAGTTCCCCCTGGAGCATCTAAAAATATTATCTTACTGCAACCTGAAAATACTGCATTAGTAACTTCATCAAACACAATTTTTTGCTCATTATTAAGTTTAGTTTCATTTTCCAACATGTATGTCAAAAGTTCATTTTGATCATAACTTGTTTCTCTTAATATTTCTACACACACCTCAGGAAATGATTCTCTATTTGGGCGTGGCAAACCAAATAGAGTAATGTCTGTAGATCCTAGATCTCTTAATTTGTCTTCAATTAGAATTAGAGTTTTGTTGAAAATCTCTTCTGTGAAGGCAATGGTCAATTCTGGATCTAGGTGTCTCAATTCTTCCAAATTATCTTCCGCCATGTTAGTTTTGAACTTTTCCCACAACTGAAGAGGGTTTGAAATTCCACAAACTTGAAGCATTACAGCAAATAATGACCTTAATTTCTTAGGCGAGTCACCCGCAGCTGCCTCCTCTAGTGTTTTCTCCCAATGAGCATCGTCTTCAAGTAAACCCCTCATCTGACATGCCTGGCGAAAGGTTTCACAAACTGTACCATCAAATGTTTTCAAGTCACTGAAACTTGTTGGCCCTTTTACATCATGTAGAAGTAATCTCAAGAAAAAACATTCTGAATTAAGAGGATGTACTGTATATATGCGACCTAACACACAGCTTTCTTTTATACCTTCAAATTCAGGTACAGGATGGCCTACTTTTCTTTTTTGCCAGGATTTGTTGGTCTTGTTCCATGTGTAATATCTGGGCACCTCATAGTAATACAGTTGTTTAGCAAAGTCATCATTCTTACAAAGATTAAAGAAGCTTGTCAAAGTGGTATCATTTTGTTTTTCCATTTGTTGTTCTACGTGTTCTTCAGTAAAGTAGACACGTTGTCCGTTTTCTAAGTGTACACTGAGGTGGACTACAGGAGGATAGTGTTCGTGTACTGTAAAGTTGAAAATTCTCCAAAAAGCTTCGTTAGTGCTTATATATCTTCCAAGTTCGTAGGATTGGATTTCATCATTCATATTTTGTGGATTTTCATTTTCTGTGTCCTTCAAATGGAACACTGCCATATCAGAACCTTTGTTGACATACTTGCAAACATACTTTATTGACTTGACTGATGCACAAAACTCTACATTTATATGTGAGTCAAACATACGGCTTAAAATTGGTGAATATGGAACAACCCACCTATTGTCAACGTCAACATCCATACCTTTTACTTTAATAGTTGCACAGCACCCACCTTCATATGGGGGTCTCCTTTGATATAATGGATATCCACCATTGCTGCATTGTGTTTCATTAATAAACTGTCGAGGATACTGTTTGGTGCATTTCCCATCTTTCATACATGGTGACCTAGGGTTGATAGCACCACAGGGCCCATGTAACATATGTTTTGTCACAATTCTGTATAGCTCTGGGTCTGTTTCCGAGTTAGGAAGTTCAGCCGAAATAATGCTATTGACTTCCTCCATGTGAATCTTTTCATGTAGCCATAAAAGTAAATGGACATGAGGTAAACCACGTTTTTGCCACTCAACTGTATACATGTAGCATTGCACACTTCCAAATATTTTACCTTTAAAAATTACATTCATGAGTGATTTTATCTTCAAATGAAAGACTCTGGCAATCAAATCGTGTCTATCATGAGGTTTCTGCCCTTCGAACAAATTATCAGTAATATCCTTCCATTTTGGATTGCAGGTAAATGTAATAAAAAGGCTTGGACGACCATAATTTCTTACATACGTTATTGCATCTTGCGTCTTCTCGTGCATATAGCGAGGACTGCCTGTGAAGGAGGAAGGGAGAATTACTAAGCGGCCCAAATTCTCAGAATTGCCATCATTATTTATTGAGTCTTTTAAATGAGCGTACTCGTCTACTCTTAGCTTTTTCTGATTCAATCTAATATATCTTAATCTTTCAGCTTCAATCTTTGCATACATGTCAACTGCAAACTGATGCAATAGAGTCTTATAATGAAGCATCAGGTTGAAATCATCAGCTCTTACCATGAACCTATATGAGTAAAAGTCCATCGCTGATATTCTCTTTTGACATTTTTCACCAGTTACAGGGTTTGTTTGGAACAGGTTGAAATGATACCCATCATCCCCTTGCCACATAATCAATGGATATTGTAAAGAGTCGTAGGCTCGATGTGTCTCTGCTATTCTTTGAAGATTTCCAGACCTTAACTGCAGTACTATATCTCGTTTTTCATGTTGTTCTCCAACTAAAAGTACAGCGACTTCTGAAGTCGTCGGGTCGTTAAACCTTCTACGGTGCTCACCCTCTGGTACTCGATCTGCGTCTATGACGATTTTGCAATTAGGGGTTACTCTTTCAACGGCTAGTTTGAAGCTTTTTACATATGCATTATGATGATGTAACATTTCCTGCAGTTGAATCACTGTTTCAATTTTAGTCGTAGGAATATATTTTTGCCTTGTTTCGGCCTGTTTGTCCATATCAGATATAAAGTATATCTGAATAAATTTCGGCTCTTCGTTTTGCTCAGGTAACAGACTCCCAATCAAATGATAAATTTGTCCCTGAACTTTGAATGAGGGCATAAATCCTTCTTCCTGTATTTGTTTTGAAGTTCCGAAAGAGGTCATTTGAAATAAGGAGTTATACGCCCTAATGTTATTCTGAAATTCTTTTGCTTCTGAATTATTCCATAAAAGTAAACTATTTAGAGGCTCAGGTGGAGCACATAGTGTCGGCAGGGACGTTTTCCCATTTCTACAGCATAATCCAGGCGCTTCGCCATTCCATTTTATTGATTTGCAATATTTACAGGTTATGTTCATCTGCCCTATAGATACCAAATCATCATTTGCATAATTTACGTTTGGGTCATAATTAAATGCCGCTTTCTCTCTTCAGACCCATTTCTTATTTCTAACAGTTTTTGAGCGTTCATTGTCCTTTGTCCTCCTAATGTGTGATTCTTCAGCTGTTTCGTTGGTTCTTCTTTCGGCAGTACGGGTTTTATTTCTTTTTCGCCTCAAGTCCGATTCATTAGTAGATTCGTTTTTCCGTTTGTTTTCCATATATGCCTTGTTTTTTGCATTTCTTTTTTCTTTGTCATCAGGCGTCTCAACAGTTGCTCTACACAATTCCATATTTTCTTTATTTTGTTTATTTCTCCTTTGTTTTTCCTCAGAGGTTTCAATTGAGCCTCTAAATACATTAGTTGCTGCTTTCTTTTTCAAAAGTTCTTTTCTCCATGATTGTTTCACTTTCTTTCTTTTTATTTTATTTACTTTTCCTGTTATTTCTGCTTTTCCAGGCGATTCTTCTGTTATCATATCCACTTCAGAGCTATTAGGTTGTTTTTCTTGAAGGAAAGTAAAGTGTCCTGATCCATCCATGGAATCTCCAGTAAATAATAAATTGTATGACTGGGAGGCATTATCCGGACTTGAAAATGTTATAGGAGGCTGATTTATCTTGAAAACTGTAATATTAATATTATACAGAATGCATGCTGCAAGAATTTCAGGTCCTCCTCCATATACCTTATCCCTTGACATATACTGAAAATATGATGTTGCATCCTTTAAATTATTTCCTACGTATGTGTCGTCACCGCTTATGAAGTTGGAGAATTGGTCCCAATTAGATGTAATAAATTCACAAATTTCTGATCGGACTTCTTCTGATGTGGTTATGATTCCATAAAGTATTAAAGAAATACAGCTAAAGAGACAGTTTCCATCCCCTGGTATTTCAATTTTCTTAAACTCGTTTGAACAATGTTTAAACATTTCAAAAATATATCAAAACACATACAAACTCAACACAACACAACACGTACACACACGTATCATCAAAAAACGTATTATAGCACTCAAATGTTTAGTTGACTAACAGTTGTAAACAAATAACTGTCAGCTATCAGCTGACTAAAATTTCCATAAAAATTTCTTAAAAACATACTCATGTATTATAGTGAATCGTAAAATATATTAGAACCATCAAAACGCTATTTGAATTTAAAGTCAATAATATCACTTTTTATAATGTTTTTGATACCTATATATTTTTTATAAGATCCATAATTGCAAAGGTATTATAAATTCCATGAACATAATTTTATATAGTATATTTGTATTGCTGTTTTACCCATATGTCTAATTTAGGTGCCAGTGCACTTAAATTTTTAGTTGACTAAAAGTTGTAAACAATAACTGTACAAATACTGAACAATCAGCTGACTACACCTTTCATACAATTTTCTTAAAAACCTTCTTATTTATTATAATGAATCAGAAAATGTATTATAAACATTAAAATGCTATTTAAATTAAAATCAATAATATCATCTTATAAAATGCATAGTTGCAAAGATATTATAAATTCCACGAATAAAATTTTATATGGTATATTTGGATTGCAGTTTAACCCATATGTCTAATTTAGATGGCAGTGAATTAAAATAAACAGTATATACCACAGCTGTGTTAGTTTAATAGCAGACAAATGTTTTGATTTTTACGTCTTTTTCACTCCATAAGATTAACATTGCATTTTTTTGGGTGCCCGTGGGTCAAAGCCCTAGAGGAAATACAAAAAACTAAGACATAGGTGCAAAACTACATTACCTAAGGAACATTTCCTGAAAATTTCATGGCTTAACTCTCTATAATTTGTCCGTACGGCGACCCACACACACACACACAGATTCTCAGTTTTATTTATAAGGATTAAAATTTGCTAAGCCTTCGTAATTGCAAGCTTATATTCCAATTATTAAGCTTATTCCTTAATTAATCCAAACACAGCAATTTAATGTTTTTTTAAGTATCATTTATTTTAAACAAAACATGAACATAAATTACATCCTCTGAGAGAACAATCAAAAATACTTTAAAGTGTATTATTATTTCAGAACTTAGTAGGTGTTATGGTCTGGATTGTTTGTATTGTATGTTTACATAAATGTATCATGTAATATTTTGTCGTTTGTAATCCTTTAAATATAAAAGAAAGTAATGCGGTGTTTTTGGATTACACTTACTTTCCGGGTATTAATATTATATTAAATATATACTACTCCCATGTTTTTCTATCCTATGGGACATTTTAGTTCATCTGATATTAAAGCAAATATTTCTCCGCGCAGTGTATGCAAAGAGGATTTATATTTCAGAGGCTTAATGGGAAACAGAATCAAAAGTATAACATCCCGTCCAATTATATCTTGGAAACGTAAGCCGTAAAGGAAAATATGAATAAGCTGAAATAATCTTCACTGGTTTCGGAGAGTTTTTATAAAGCTTTTACGAAATTACTTTTCTTAGTTGATTTATACGTTCTTTCCTTACTACTCGTTCGTCAATAAAATATTATTGAACATCTATACACACAACATAAAACAGTGCTTCTTTATAAAGAACATATGATATTTTAGCAAGGGCATTAAAATAAGGCAATACGCAAAGGTTTAAATATTACGTATACCATCAATAATCAAAGTACCCCTCCCCCCCCCCAAAAAAAAATATTGCATATAATCCTTTGCACATGAATATTGAGTTGATCTTTTGAGCGAGACAAGTAATCAACAATGAAAAGCACCATTATTGTAATTGGAATATAGTTTTATACACATAGACTAAACAGTTTTATCTCCATTGAAATTGTGTAACAATGTGTTTACAGGTGTAGTTTGTATTTATAATAGTTATTAGGTTAACATTAAAAAGTAATACCTATCACAGATAAAATAATATTTTATTAATTTTAATTTACATAATCTTACAAAGTACTAATCAAATCATTTTAAGAATAATATATTTCTTTTATATACAATGGTCAACTATAGTAAAGCTCATAGTTTTTGCCTGTATTATTGAGTAACACCTGCAAAGAGTATAGAGGAGTTGCGCACTCAGCATTACAGTCACTGGCAGCAATATAAAACTTTATTGGAAATTTATGTGATGTCTTACAATGCAAATGTTAAAATGTTGGATTTATGATTTCCTTTAAATTAAATTTAATACATATAATCTTAAAATGAAGAAAAAACTAGCTTATTGTACTCATGTACAAACTAAGAAAAAACTTTAAATTGTACATTAATTTCTCACAATACTGGTTCAATTATTTGTAAATACTTTTGACCTCTTTTCAATAATATGTTTTGCATACTATAATTGTTATGTAATTATTAATTAAAGCAATAAATTAAACATGGGTTTCCTTGACCTTTCAGTAATTGGTACAAAATTGCTTTAACAAAATAATAAACTAATCCTGTTTGTATTTTGTACTCGGCGATAATTTAGGTAATTGTCGATTTGTGTAATTTACTTTTGTAATAATATAGCGTACGTGTAATTTAAATAAAATGTTATTGTTCACAAAATAATAATAAATAAAACATATTTTGTTTCTTATAGGTTTTGTCAGCAACGTAAATGTATAAAACATACTTTCAAAAAGAGCCTAATGATAATATAAACAAATTTTGGGGGAAATGTTGAGCGTTTGTGTTTGTTCCCTCTAATACGATTATGACCTTAGTAAACTAACGGTATTCTAAATGAAAATACACAAAAACATGTTATTTATTATGAGGAGTGTTTTTAATGTAATCACAAAAGTACATTGTCAAGGTTTTGACCCCAAACTTTAAATTTGGAATAAAAGTTAATTAATCTGATATTTCTCCTGTTACTATCAGAACTAGTAATTAATTATACAGGATATTATTTAAGTATACTAACTAAAATATGGCTCTTTCATAAGAAATATGCTTCAATAAATTGTAGAGAATACAATCACACAAATTTTAAGTATTTATTATTAAATTTGTTTTACCAATAATTAGATCTTCATAATATTAAAACTCTTATTTGTATAAAAAAAAAACATTTTACATACAACAAATATAAAAATGATGAATGTTTTAAAATTCAAAATTAAATTATTGCACAAAAACAATTAGAAAAATTAAGAGTATTTATCATCAAATTTGTTTTACCAATAATTAAACTTCATAGTCATAAAACTCTTATTTGTATATAAAACAAATTTTACAGTATTCACATATAAAATATTTTACATACAAAAAATAAAAAAACAATAGATGTATTAAAATACATAATTAAATTATTTATACAACAATAATTTGAAAAGTTAAAGTTATTTTTTATTATATTTGTTTTACCAATAATTATAAATTCAAAATAATAAAATAATAATCGAATACCAAAAAACTATCACATGCAATACATTTTACATACAATAAATGTAATGATAATTAATTGATTTTTCGTAGTAGGAAAATGGGCGAGATTGTTCATAACAATTCTTTGGCAAAAATATTTTATAACTTTGCACTTCTGAATAAGACCAGCGTTCCCTAATATTTTTGGTTGCTCTTCTTTTTTTGTTTCTTCCGTATTTCTGATATATTTTTTTCTTTTTTCTCTTTCAAGGAATCCTTGTCAACTTTATCTGAACTGAAAGCGTGGGTGCAATTTGCGTTCATCGCAGTATTGATTAAGAAAACCCACATTTTTTAAGCACTTCATTTCCTTCTAAAATGCATTTGCTTCTGAAATTCCTGTCACATTTTTTTTAAACTATGATTAAATACCTAGGAAATATAAAACATTATATAACAACTATCCGGCATTACCAATGAATGTTATGTCAGTGTTGCTCTGCTTTAAATGAATGATGAGTTCAGCTAACAACAGTCGATCTTTATAAATCGTATGTTTTCTTATATAATATGGAAGATCTTGTTTAATTGTTCCTTCTTTTTGAACTGCATCTGATGCATCTGCTTACTTACACAACTGATTCATTCAAGTCTTGGTGCATACTTTAAAGAATTCGCCTATATATTTCATTGGTGTTTTCCTTAGTAGAGGATAAAAATGATGAATTTTTCCCCATTTTTGACATAGGTATTGAATTCTTGTGTCAATTTTCAGGACATTTACATGACGATAATGTTTTTTTTTAAATAGAAACAATCGAAGCAGAACTCACAAGGTAAGTAATTATTGTAGGCTAAATCTTTTGAAGATCGGTGGAACACCAAAAGAGATCCTTTCTCTTTTAACACTGTGAATACAATGTCCTTTATGTCTAAGCTGTCTAATTTTATTTGCTCGTTCTGTAGTATTTTGTATTAAATATTCTTGGACTTGTTTCCTATTTTTGTGCAAAGCTTCTACATTCTGAGGTAGTTTGCCAAATTACTTTATATTTTTTTTGCAGAATTAACAAGGTTGCTTTTTGTAGTAAATAGGGTTCTGAATGTTAAAAATAAAGCTCCACTTTCACATAAAGCCTTTTCCAACTGGGGTTTTCCAGGCTTGATTGTTTCAAAATAATTTACCTCTGGGCTGGAAGACACTTTGAAGGCTAGTTCGATTTCTGTTACTTCGGTATTATAATAATATGGGCGTAGAGAAAGTTAGTGTGGTATTATTACTTTAGACATTTTCTTCAGTTATCTTTATATTGTCGGAAAACTTCATGTCCAAGCTCGCATGAACTTTATACTTAAAATTATATTACTTTTGGTGGAGGGGGGATAAGGTCTTACCGGTTTGTAACGAAGTTAGCAATCAAAGTCACAAGACATTTCGTTGCAATCGGAAGAGCTTACCATAACATCGGTATCAGATTGTTTGAATCTTCAAAACTGTAATAATAAGGTATTAGGCTATTTTTGATTTACTACGAATCAGACAGTTGTTTGTTTCATCATTTGAAATTTCAGACATCATTAGATGTCATGTCAGTCTCTAATTGGAAATGAGAAAAGTTCAAATAGTTTTACTGATGTTCTTGAAATTGCACATTTGTGCGTCTTACTTTTCTGCTGTTTATATTTCATGCTATCACAAGTATTCATTGTATTTACAACTGTTTGCGTTTTCCATGAAATTGTTACTCCTAAAACAGGAAATAACCATAATGTCTACTAAGGATTGAAATCGAAATTTAAAGTCTTACGAGAAAAGTAAATAATAAACCACTGATTTCCAACTTTATATCCTAGTATGCGACGTTTTACCAACGTGAATTACAATCGAAAACAATTTAAAATAAAGAACCGTTATTTAACCATAAGTCCCACTAAACGACGTCCTTTTTTGTTATGAATGGTATATATTATGTGGGATATATGGAATTATAGATAAATCTAAAGGGTACAATATAATTCTAATTATTCATGCAATCTTTTTAATTACCTCTTGTAACTATCTCTAATTAATTTACCTACGTTTCTTTCAATCAAATATTTACCAAACAATGGCCGAGTCTCGCTATTCTTTCATGACTTTTTGAAAGGATAACAATACAACAAAAATATATTTTTATAGTAAATGTAAAACCATCCAGCGAAATAAACGTGCGTATCTTCTTACGAACAAATCCTTTGTTGGAATTTTAATTTAATTAAAATAATTGACTGTATTCTACTACGCATGCGCTTACTTAGAGCACTAACTAAACGTTTGTATTTGTTTTACCAGAGCTGATGTTTTGATAAGGGCTGCTCTCTAGATTTGACATGGATGACAGTTTCGTGGAATAGTGCCTTCTGCGTAGGAAGTAATGAATAACAGAGGTAATTAAATTCAACGCTACGAGCTTGATGACGTCATAAACTTTGTTTATTTTATAAACAATCTATATTAGTCAGGAGGCATTAGGGTAAATACGTAAAATTTTACTTTTATGAATAAAGCAGCTTAAACATTATAACGAAAGTTTAATTCTTTGTTTTATCTGTTGGATTAAATTTTATGGAATCGCGATCAACTTACTACTTATCATTAAACTCATACGAATATAAATATTTAAAATTTAGTTTATACTGTGAAATTGCATAAATAAATGTATTACAGTTAATAAATTAAAAAAATATTATATCTATTGATCACTAACAATTATGCCGCTAATGTGTTCAAAATTCTATATAAATTTAACTTACAATTATTACTGTAAAAACGTATTTGATGTAATAATTTAAAATCCACCATCAAAAATCAGCATGTATTTAATTTTTTTATTCTTTATATGTTACAATTTGTTAGGCATTTGCAATTATTTTTTCATAAAAAAAAAAATAAATAATAAAATAGTAGTGCTATTCACCATTTTACAGTGTTGAAACTTTGAACTCCGTTTCCCGAAAGTTTATTTTTCCATGTTTGGATGTACTTATGTTTGAATAACATTTAAAGTATTAGACCTAGGGCTTTGAAATTGTTACCACTTTATTGTGGATACATTTAGAAGATTTTTGGGTATGGAAAACACCAAATCTTAAAAATATTAAATAAACTTTTTTTATTAATTCAAAAAATGTTAAAAATATTTTTTAATATTACCTTATAACACTTTTCTTAGGAACAGCACATGGTTTTCCATTTCCAAAAAGTTTCTTTGTTTTATAGGCTACAACATAATTAAAAAATTATTCAAATTGGGTAAAAAACAAAAACGTTATTCAAAATTTCAAAAACTCAATACGGATACAAAAAATCTAAATTTTTAGTTTAAAAGTACATAAAAGTGCGGGGGGAATTTGTCCCCCCAAAATATTCTTTTTAGATGTACTTAACAGTATAAAAATTAATTCAAAGGTACATTATTACATCCTAAAAATACATAAAAAATATGTTTTTTTTAGTGTGGATCGCCTTAATGTGTGGAAATAATTTTTTTTTTTTTTAAATAAAGTGTCCAACTTTTCTATTCAAGTAAAACAACTAACTTACAGAAGTGATACTTGTTTTTAGTTACAATATAATTAATTTTTGCCAACCGTTACAAGTGCCCCAGACTAAACTAAGCGAGATTATAATGTTTAATTACTCGGTAATAATAGGCCTATAGTCTTCTTTTGAATACAACTTTTGCAAACAATACATTAACTGCTCCTATTTACTCAAAAGGCATAGTCAGTCAAATGGAAAATGTAGTTTATTAGAATTTTTCTAATTATTTTCGTAAAAGTCCATTTATCAGTAATTAAAATAGCAAGATGGTTACTGAACATAGTAATTGCATGCAACGCTTTACCTACCTTGGTCAGTAGTTATTGGGCTGCACACTAATGCATTTAAGCTAGCAACAGCTTACTGACATGGTATTACAATATCGGTGTAATGAAATGAAACGGCGAATATTGTTGTATTATAATAGCTAACCTATCCTTGTTGTGTATGCATAACCACAAAAATGTAGACTGGGCGAGAACTAATAATATTTTAAGTAATATTTTGATTTAAGCTAGTTTATATTTAAAAAACTAGGGGCTCTGCCCCTGGACGCTTCGCGTCCCAACCCCGCCTCGGCCTTCGGCCTCAGATGGCTACTTCGCTTTGCTCGCAGTTGGAAAATTCGCTAAAGAATCTCGTTAATTTTTGGCTTGTTTGTATATAGGTTTGTAAAATTATGAAACCAGGCTTAAATATATTAACAGTAATTACAATAATAATTATAACCTCAAATACATGCTTTAGAAACGTGAGAGGCTTTCATTACGATTTTAGTCCTAGTTCTACTATCTTCTGTCACCTAAAGTTTTGAAACCAGGACTAAATATACTACAAATTATTGCAGGATTAACATAACCTCAATACTACGTTTCATAAATGAGCCAGGCCTGTATTACAAAATTGATTATTAGAATTAATTTTTTTTCAAGGTTACCCTTTTTTGACAAAATAAATTGTTAAATCAGGTCCAATTTATTCTAATTCCAACTTGCTAAAACAGTATAAATTAGCTTGTTTTTTAACAGTAATTAAAAACTATCCAATGAACAGCTGGTTTTGGACAATACTCAATCTCAGTTTTATTCCACTCTATTTCCAACGTGCTAAAACAGTATAAATTGGTTTGTTTATAAACAGCTGTTTTGATCGATTTATTTACTATTTCGGTGTTACTTTGTAACCAATATGTCAACCCATAAGACCCTATGTTAAAATTTGTCAACTTTTAAATTAGATTTTCTCAAAAAATTGCGTTTTTACTCAAAATACGACTATATGGGTGTACTTAAAAATCAAAACTACACTTATTAAATACAAAATGTCTTTGAATTCGTTAGAGCCGTTTTCGAGATCCGCGACAGATACAAAGGTAGATACAAGAATGGCTCATTTAAAGTAATAGGGTTATACCAAATTATAAAGGAGCATTATTTTGTATACAATAATTTGCAAATTTTACTTTAACTTCTTATTTGAGGTATATTATTTCAAAATATGTGTGTGGTAAATGGAAAACTAGTATTATTGTTCTAAAAATGAATTATGTAAGTTTAATAGGTTTGTGTGTTGATTGCAAAAGGACGTTTAGTATTGTTTTACAAATTAGTGAACAATAAATACCAAACTAATTGAAAATACATGTTATAATTCACTTTCGTGAAATGATATATTTAAAAAAATAAGAGAAAAATATGACAATTATTTATGAATCATAGTGATGCCAAAAACAAATTCTCTGTAGCGAAGCACGGGTATTCAGCTAGTATATTATTATACAATCGGTTGTAACCTAGCCTAACCTATTATATTGGGTCGCTAGTGGCACCATGACACATTGGTGGGTCGTTTGCGCCACGGGTTGCCTGTTATATTAAACCTTAGCTGGGGAAATATTAAGCGTAAAATCGTTAACAATTTTAAATTATATGTTGTTCGAAAAGAAGTAAACATCATCTGGTCTTATCAGGAAACGATCGTCTTTAGAGTATTGGTATAGAAAGTCCAATATGCTTGCTGGGTTAAAATCCCGGTCTTTGTATATGTTTTTCACATGTAATAAAAAAAGTTTTCTATTTTTCGTTGGTTATTTGAAATTATTAATTTAATTGTCTTAAAAGATATTTAAAAGTTAAATATGAACTCTCGTAAACTCACAAACCAGTGAAATAGTTTCATTTTTTTTTCAAGTCATTTGTGTGTGTTTCGTTTTACTTCAAAAGTAATCATTTTAGAGCTTATAGAACCAGAATTTTCGATGATCTAATAAATCATGCCTTATTGCATCTAGTAAAGTCACGTAATGCGGCGTGGAACGTGGATTTAGTCGGTGTAATAGATAAGCCTTATCGTTATGCGTATTCACCTACATGTGAACTACTCAAAGTATGTATGGATGCGTGTTTTATCGATTTTGAATTTGATATTGCGGACATTTATAATTCATTCTCTAGTTGAGTCGTTACGCATAAAATTCGAAGGTCGATACTAGTAGTTCCTTCCAAGGGATCCAACCAGAGAACACGGTGCCAGAATAGTTGCAGCTTAGCTGTGTTGTTCAAGGGGTCTAAGTGATTTTGAACTGTAGTGAGTAGTAAATGTTTTTACTGCATTCATGTTTTTATTTGGGGGTATCTTTTCTGGGTGTTGTGGTGAATAGTTTTCCTAGAAGTTGCGAACTTTGCGGGTTGGATAGGAAATATAATAGTATACGAGTTTTCGGTTTCATATGATAAAAGATTTATTAAACTCTTTCATTTAGCTTACGAACAGTCTTTCGAATACAGTTTAGGGTAAGCATGATTAGTGTCGGTTTATGAAAGCAATTTATTTAACACGTTCACAGCTACGCAAATTTCGCACTTCCTATCCTAGGAGCTGACCTTTTATTTTTTATATTTATAGAATAAATGGGTAGAATAAATTACTTTATTTTTAATTTTTGAACCTTTCTGCGAAATAATCACAAATATTTTAAAGCGGACGCACATAGGCTTAAAAATGGGCGTGCGAAGCACGCAATGCCTTGAGTATTGAAATTCTCCCAATACGGGGGTTGGCGTGCGAAGCACGCAATGCACTGTGTATTGAAAATATTCCCAATACGGGAGTTGGCGTGGGAAGAACGCAACGTACCCTATTTTGTTTGTTAACGTAAGTGAGATTATTTTTTAACTCACTTGAGATAAACAAACCCTAGGGTTAGCCTTAGAGAAAAGATTTAATTTAAATATTAAATTTATCTAAAGAACCGTCTTTTGAATTCAGTTCAAGTAGACAAAGTTTATGGTCGATTTATGAAGTAAGATTAACTAAAATGTTTTAATTTAACAATTTCTTCAGTTTCAATCAACTTGGAAAGGTTATTGAAGTAGCGGACAATATGCAGGTCGTGCCTTATAATAGTCACTAAAATGAAATGTACAAACCAAAATAAAAACATGCAAGTACATAGGCAGGATAAAGCAAAATATAATTTAAGAGCTGTAATTGTGTAAGCCGTATCGTACAGCTTGCACATAACATAGAAAAGTGCTTACCTAGGGAGAGTAGAATGCAAACAGAGCTCTGCTATCGGAACTGAGAGTGACTGTGAACGACTTCAGTCTGTTGTATGTTATACGCATGCGTGAGGAGAGGGTATTACCCTTCTAAAAATGTACCGTTATAATACTATAATACTATGTTACCGTTATAATACTATGTTATTTCACTTTCTAACAAATGTATATACATTTGTTAGAAAGTGAAATAACATGGTTATAAGTTTAAGGTTTTATTACTTTTTAACCGTTCCAATATTATACGTAAATGAGAGTTCAAACATTTTTCTATTTTATGTTGGATATAGATCGGGGCAGCAAAATATATAGATAAGATGTCCCGATCCGAATTTGCATGAATCTATAGAGAAATCAAATTTAAATGTATATTAACCAAAAAACATATCAATAAATATATTATACTATGTATTTTTATGGGAATAACTTTGACTCCCCAAACCAAAAAAATCGATTTTTTTAAACCCTTTCTTAGCTAGCACCTATATGGCCCTAGAGGAAGCTACATACAAAGTTTCATTCAAATCCGTTCGGTAGTTTTGGAGAAATCATGATGTAACTTTGACACCCCCAAACCCCCCTAAAGTTTCTATTTTTTTTAAAACCTTTCTTAGTAGGACCTATGGTCCTAGAGGAAGCTACATACCAAATTTAGTTCCAATCCCTTCAGTAGTTTTTGAGAAATCGTGATGATTGGGTCAGTGGATTTGGATTTTATGTTTATAGATAAATAATATCATCTTGATAACTTCATAGTTCTTTGTAGTCAACTACGCAAATAAATATTTATAGGTATAAATATTGGTACCGTGAAGTACGGTAACCCTCATGTCATTTATACTTGTATATCTAGGAATTTTTATATATCTAACTAAAAATTACAATTTCTCTAGTACAAATGATCAAATTAACTTCTGTAAAGGCTGAAATGAAGATAATTTAATAAACGAGGAACAACAAAGCAAAAATAATTTTAATAAAAAGTTTGATGGTAAAAAATCGTCTTTGTTGAAAAAAATTAGTTTCCGTCAAATATGAATAACTGAATAATGAAATGGATATTAATTGTTACCATCAAGATTTGATCTTAAAAAATGTAGTTGGCAAAAATGCCATATTTTTTCTGTACGAGTGTGTGTTTTTTAATGAACAAAAAGCAGCAAAAAATATCTGATATAACGAGTATGAATTTTTCAAATTAGGTCCATAGGGCTCAAACCCCTCGTTTTTAAGTCGTTAGTAAAAATTCGTAGTCAGATTTTTGGCCAATTTTTCAAGTTTTAAGGGTGCAGATGCAAAATTGGACCCTTAATGTACTTCCCAAAATATCTTGATTCCAAAACATATACTCTTTATAGGAATTTTCCAGTTTCGAAATTTGCATTGTCAAATTGACTGGACTATAGTGTTTCCCATCTGTTAACTTGAAGTGTACTTAATAAATGTATTTGTTTTGTCTTATAATTTCATATTGTACCTAATAATAAAATTTAAGCTAAGTGCTTTTCTTTGATTTTGAGTTTTATTATTTGACGAAGTTAGACACTTAAGCAATATAATGTTCATCTTAACCTTATTAATTTATGTTTCTATAAGGTATATTATTGAAACATCCTACAGAAGGCGAATGTGTTGTAAAACAAATTTAGATATTCTAGAATGGTCAAGTATTGAAACTAAAAATCAACAAAGGCAGGACTTAATAAATCCAGATACAAAATAGTTTGTCTCTCAATGACAATCCGTTGTTATTTAAATTCAACTTGTTTCTGGTAGTGGAACCTGGCGTAGAAGTTACAAGTTTTTGCCTTCTTCTTAAATGAAACCCCACTTTTTTATTTAAATGAAATTTCTTATAAGGTGTCATTGTCTGAGCATCATGAGCACATATAACTCAGACGCCAAATATAAACAAAATTACAAAATACTTACCAGAATAAAACTTTTTAAAAAACGAATAAAGTTTCCGAGGAAAAAAACAGAAAGTACTATAAACTTATGTCGAAATAATAACTGTAAAATTTTATATACTATAATACACAAATAAAAAAACTGTAACAAAAACAAATAAATTTTACAAAAAATAAAGCAACAAAATGTTATTTAGATTAAAGTGAAGGTGACATTTAAATAAATGTTTTATTGTACATGTCTTGGGGATAAATATGTATTTATTTATATTCTGGCCATGTGTATGAATATATATTTATTTTTGTTTGCTGATGGAGTGATAAATACGACTCGGAATAGCAAGAGACTTTAAATTCCTCTTATAGAAGCGGGTAGTCAAACGGCAATGTAGTTGTTAATTTGTTAACGTGAAAGTTCCCTGTCATTACGGTCTATTTAGCAGACTCGGCTACACCATTAAATGTATTGAATCTACTTTATCTTCAAATATGTGGTTGCCTGACCTTGTATACAAGTTAATATTGTTAATTATAGCAATTACTTCTGTGGTCATTATTTTAATTAAATCTAGGGGAGACCACTGCGTGCTCTGCACGCTAACCTCCGTTGGAACCTTCCAAAAGTATATGTTGTTTTATTTATAATAATGGTGTAGGATTAATAATAACGTCAAAACTAAGATGGTAAATAATGTTAAATGTTCAAATCAAATTATTTCGTATAACGGTTAAAAGAACCAGTAAGGCTCAGGTGTACACTTAATAAAAAACCTAACCAAAAAGTTACTCACTATCAATTACCGTACATTATCAATAAATATTCCCACTATATGGCTTATTTATTTTTAATTAGGATGTAACATAGTTGTTTCTTATTTTTAAATTCCTTAACGCAGGTTTTTATTGTTTTGTGTGTGTTGAAACATGTGTTGGTATAGTTTAGGCCTAACTTAAAATATAATTTTTACTAAAAGCTGGACATCCGAATCAACTGTTTTACCTGTTATTTTATTCAATTGGTTGCTATGGTAATGAATGTAAATACATTCAAGGAGTTGTATCATCAGTCTAGGCCTAACCTAAAATTTTGTTTAATTTATTTTACTTTCTTTAACGGCAACATACACAAATGATTTATGTTTTTGTCATTGGTGATGAAGTATGCTGCATGGTGATCCTGTCGCCAGTCATAAAGGACAGAGAGAAAGAGGTGTGTTTTTTAGTGGGTCGGCTTGGGGCCATCCCTGCATAACCCTGTTGAGCGGTACCAACAGGGTATGTACTTACACATTTTTCACTCCTCAGGTAAAAAAACAAAACAAAATAAAAACAAAAACATTGCGATTATGCCAAAACCAAACAATATTTGTATTTACAATACAGCTATTTCATTTTGATTTACTTTCAACTTTCACTGTATTAAATTACTATTAAACAAAATTTGACCAATGAAATACAGTATTAAGTTACAAAAACACATTGTTTGCACTAGTTATTTATTTCAATGATTAATTGTCCATTGTCACAGCTCAAATTCTCTCAACTATATTCCCGAACAGTTTAGTTTAGATTTAATACTAGTTGAATCAATTTTATAGAGTCTGCTGTACTAGGCCTTATCTGTTATTGTTACACAATTTTTAATTCTTGTTTAATGAAACATTGTCGTAAAGTTTGTGACACCCGAATTTAAAAATTTTGTCTTATACATTTTGCCCCTCAGTGAATGTTGTTTAGGAGTAAAGTCACGTAATGCGATGCGGAACGTGTACATAGTTTGTGTAATAGATTAACCTTATCGTACTCCATATTTATATAAATGTACACTACTAAAGATAAGTATGTATGCATGTGTATGGTACATTGCATATGTTGTGTTTAAATATGTCTAATATTAAGCTCTAACTAAATAGTTATAGTGGGAAATGTTGTCTTATATTGCGGATAGATATTTCAAGCTAAGATATTACATTTCACTGAATGCTCACACATGCTTAAGATCGAGGCGGCACAAAAGAGGTAAGTGGATTATCTGTAATTACAATCACGTAATCAATTAATACGTCTGGAGAAAAGCCGGAGTGAAGGCAGAGGTTAAAAGGTAAACACGTACAAACATCTAAATCATACAAGATTTAAACAAAAACTCTTTTAGAATAAAACTTAAAATCTCTATATAATTGAATTACAAATCCATTTTTATTTCAACAGTAAAGAGTGTTTTTTTTTTTTTTTATTGTGACATCTAATTAATTTACACTAAATATCACAATATATAAAATGTTATCAAAAATATCTACCTAAATTTAGAATACAAATTTAATTTTTGTACTATTTCACAATTCTTTATTGAACCGTGCTACGAAATTGACCCAGGTTTCGCCAGCTACGGCATTATCGAAGGCAACTTTAAAGACTAAAGGAACAACAAAACAAACTTAACACACAACAGTTGGGTGCAGGTAGTCCAAAATACCGTTAGGTTAGGGTTGGGGGAGATAATGACTTGTGAAATAATACAAACATTTTTCATTCATTTATTTATAACGGAATTTCACCAAGAACCAACGGTCATTAGTATAAATAGTTTTACAAATTTGTATGTTTGTTTTCAATAAAATGTGATTTGAAAAGAAAAGTGTATTGAGTTTTTATTAACTTTAGGTAAATACATTTTTTCAGTAATATATTGTCTAAATTTCTTTTTTATTTACTAGCATTTTAAAGCGGATATTGTTTTTCGAGATCCTTTGTTTTTAGCCCAGGATCCTATGTATCTATAGAAGATACAATTCTACTAGGTGTTTCATAAAATAAAAATATATAAAAAGAAAACATATAAAACGACCTAATTTACCCAGTAATTTTATTTTGGCTTGGTTAATTCTTCGTATGAGAAATGAAGTCCACAAATTCCATTAGCCGTAACTCCGTAACGAAACGTTTTCAAACCTGTGTTTACAAGATTTTAATGACAGGCATACACATGTAAAATGGGCAGTTTCCTCCTGTTCGAATCTTTTACAAATTACACTATCACATAACCCACAAGTACTGTAATATTAATATTTACAGTTGCACTAAATTTAAAACATATTGCATAACGAGATGGCTTTGAAGAGTGGAATATAAAGTCAAACCTGATATGAAATTTTAAATATTAAATAATGTCTACTGTGTGAAATTTAAATTATATTTAAAACCCATATTAAATCTGAGATACCAACCCATACGTAATAAAAAAAGTTCTAGAATGAAACAATATATAATATAAAACTTTATTTAATAGTAATTTCTAATTCGGAATTTATTTTGAAGTACGCTATTTTATAAACTTAGTTTACATTTGATTAAAATACTACAACACAACTTTAGCGCAGCCCAACTTTTTTAATAATTATTATTCTTCTGGATATCCTCTTTCAAACGATATATAACACTTTATAAATATCTTCTTATAAATTGTCAATAAAAAATAAACAAAAAATGCTTGCATTCATTTTTCAATAAATTTGTTTTAGAAAACTTCTATGTTTTACCATTTTATCATTTGAAGTGCAAAGAAAAATGTTATACTAGTTACTTGTAACAAGAGTTATATAACTCAATTTGGTTTTATATAACTTTATTTTTTTGTTCTATAAATAACCGTGTTATACAACTTGTTTTAGATGAGTATTAAAGCCAAGTATGTAAAATATGTTTTCTGTTTTCCGCTGTTTTTGTGATTTTCCGAAATTTGTCATTTTTAAAATTTCGTGACACATTTCTCAAGAACTACTTGTTGCATCATAATGAAATTTGTACATGATGTTTTTGGCACTAAATATTAGTCATTACCATGAGGATTTTTCAAAATTATATATATATGATGAATAAAGAATATTGTTATATTAAAAAATTGTAAATTTAAACAAACTTTAAAAAAAATCATAATATTTTAAAAATAAAAACAAAAACTTCTGATAGGAACGAGGCAAAGACCAAATCTTAAAAAACAATCACTCTAGCCTTACTGAACCAGAGATATCTGTCACCTAGTTAACATTATGCTCTTATGGAAGTCGGGCTGCCCTTAAATAAACCTTGAAAACTCTTGGAAAAATACAACTTTGAAAAATCTTGAAGTAATAAGATCATTAATTCAGTGCAGGTATTTAAACTTTTCCATTAAATCTAAATTACAATTTTGATAAATCTAAAAGTTTACAATTTAAATTGACCGATTTTATAACTCAAAATTTAACGTTATGTCAATTTCTGATACAGATATTCCAACTGTATATACAATTTAATATGTTTGAGTAATACCTAAACAAAATTAATTTAAAATCTCCGTTTCTTAACTTATAAGTTTTCGTTATGCTAAAATACGAAAAATATATATTTAAACAAATTTAGAAATGTCTTTGATATCCACATATAAATAACACCTCTAACCTCATTGATACATTTTTCTCACTGTAATCGTTGATTTAGTATCTGTATGCACAATGAACAAACGTTGCTTTTGCCAAGATAGCCGAGTACTAAATTTTTCTAATTAATGTGATACCCTTTTATTGGGTTCAATAAATATATATCTTTTCGTTCTGTTTTTTTAGTTTTATTTTATTGTATTATTTACCTGGTGTTGTATAGTGTTTACAGTTGATACTCGAATTTTAACGTTACAATAGTGATACTGTGCTAATTTTGGCAGCACTACTTTCGTTCCATATAGATGAGCGTCATCTGTAATGATATAAACATGGAGGCTTAAAGTAAACTCACTTAAGTTTATTAATGTAACTAAACTTGGACTCACATTAAAGGAAGGTATTTAACATAATCTAAGTACACAAATATATTGCAAGTGATCAAGGTTTTCTTATTACCAAACCGTTATTAATTAAACTGGACATTGTATTCTGGTGGTTAGTATTGGGGCTGCTCATTACACGAACCGGCTCACTGGACAATGTGACTGATATGTGATCTGAAGTATAGTGAGTCGGGCCTATTTGCTAGGTGCTAGTCGGTCTTTCGACTTATTAACTGTATCGAGCCGTTAGATTTAAGTGAACAGATACTTCTTAGAGTCGGACCTGATGTGTTAGATCTGATTAAACAAAGAACGTTTAAACTTCAATACCAATCAGTCGGGTCAGGAAGTTATCCACAACATGTTCATCGTATCAAATCTTGTGATTACTTTGAAGCCCCTACACATTATCGAACATGTTGGTCGCGCAAGTTGGGATCGAGTGCTCATAACATGTTCGATATTGTGTGGGCTCCATGCCAACATGCTCAGCGGTTTTTTAGGGTTGAGCGTCAGACATGTTGGGAAACTGTCAAGCATCTCGCCCGACTAGAGTTCAGTTTACTTAGCTTAGTGGCACAGAAATGTTGTGATTGAGGATACAAAATGTCGTGTAATGACAACCAACAATTTTGAACAGAATTCATTGAACTTTATAGGGAGCAACGGGTTAAGGCTATTGTAATAAACGCTCGGTTAAATAAGGGTATGCCGTCCTGATAGAAAAATGTAAAACATGTTTTTCGGATTTCGACGAAAAATTCGCGAAATCAAAAATTGAATCTCTTAAAAAGCCAATAAACACAAGCACAAACAGCTTCGGCTGATTCACAATCTATTGTTCAACTGACGACATAACAAACTTGCTCGATCAGATGTTCGACTGTGTGTTGACAACATCCAACTTTTCTTGTTCGAGGTCAGGTCAAGTTTGCCGAGCGTGTTCGATAGAGTGTTTAGGTTTATATTGATTTAGTTGTTCGAGTTATGTGGTCAAATTACTTTATATTACTTTTTAGTGACTGATAAAATATTTCCAGGAAATCACTTCTGAAATTAAATGAGAAAATGAGATCTTAATTAAAAACTAATAAATATAAATTTTAAGAAAATTTTATATCATAATCTAATATAGTCAGATTGTAAAAAAAACAACAACAATAAACTATTAAACTGTTTAAATATTTCTCATTCATTACGTGCATAAAAAGAACGTAATTAACTTTAATCAAAAAATAATATCAAATCAACATGTTCCCGGAAATCGGAGCAGAAAATTTTTAGATTAGAACAAATTATTTGGATGTTTTTTTCAGACGAGTGTATTTATACACAACAAATAACCGAAACAAATAAATAAGATAAATGGATTCATTATAAAACATATATATAAGTTACGTTTTTGGTTCGAGGGAATTGCTTTTTAAAAAAGAACAATTCTATTCGTTACACTTAATTTTATTAACTTTAAAACAATTATAACAAATAACGTACAATATTCATATACACTGATGTGTACGGAGAGAAGCCTCGTCTAACTCTGGCGAAACAAAGCTTGTCTCTTCACACAATACAAATGCTGACTAAACTAAGAACCATACAAAAGTCATCATTATTACAGTAAAGTGTACAATAATTGTTTACATAACTTATATGTAAAATTATTTAGGGCTAACAACTGTGAAATCTAAAAAGATTAATTGAACTAGACTGTAACCCTTTAGCATATAGATAAAGTTTAAACAGAGAGACAGTAGATCAGAGGAGGGAGAGGAAAGTTTCTAGTAGTGGGCCTACTCACCCAACTAATTCTCAGATATCAGCACAACTCAAGTTGTGCGTCAGTCATCCAAAAACATCTAAAAGTCCCTTTCTTGAACCGTTTCTATTCAGTGCTCTAATCTCACTTAGCCGGATCATTTAAATGAGCCTTTTTCCTACTACTAGTGTTTCAATGGGCTTCGTTAAAAGTTAGGTTGTTAGTAAGAGAGTATTATTTCCCTGTCATCGTGGTCAATCAGGCATGGCTGCAACAATGTATTGAATCAACTTTATTTTAACATAACTGTCTTCTTTATACTAATATAATACCCAAGTCAGAGTAAATATACCTAAAGAAAATATTTGACTGATTATACCATAAGTAAATGCCATATAAGTTTATTTTATAAAAAGGCAAGCCTATGTTGTTTTAAACCAGACCTAATTGAATACTGCTGAAGAAGGCGTTTAATGAATAGCTAACATTCAAAACATTCAATAGTTATTGAGTACTCAATAAGGGAACACTTGCAAACCGTTAACTCATCACAACATCATCATCGTTAACTCCTTATTTACAATTATTTTTATGTTTTAATTTTTGTATAAACCAGTTTTTACCATCGAACCTAGTTTATAAATATTATATTTAGTTAGAATCATTTAATAAGACCCCTAGAGCAGACGAATGTAACGAGAACGCACGTGAAGTAAACTGCACAATTTCTCCACGAAAAAGTAAACATGGTCTTACGCTGACTAGAAACTCTCCCCGAAGGGCATTTGACAAATCCTACAAGAAAAGTATTCTACTTGTAAAATTTACAACTCTCTTTAGACTAGGAATCGGATAAATTTTATATTGTTCTGTATTTATTTGTAGGCAGAGACTTGTAGGCAGCTTTTATCGATTGATAAAACTGTAATTTATATACTGTTACGTTAACAGAAATAATAATCACTGGTTAGTATTTAAGTAACACATAAAAATTATTATATTTATATCATGGATTTTTTCGTTTTAAAATTTGACAGAAGGACTATTTTTGTTTGTTTGAAATAAATTTGGTGAGGTATTTTAAACATACGAGGTTTCTTTTATCTACTGAAATATGCTTTAAATAGTCAACACTAATTTGCCGTTTGAAAATATCTTGAATTACTAATAGCATTATGTTTGTTAACACCACGTATATTTGTTTCTTTTAAAAAATGTGTGTTTCTGCGTCAAGATAATGTTTTTAACACATTAGTTTCTCAATTAAAACTACTATAGAAATAATAAATATAGTTTAATAACCCTTAAATATTCTAATAAACAATTTAAATTCACTTTTATAATACTTATTATTATCACAAAAAGAGTTTAATCAAACGAACTGCACATATCTCAACCAATCCTTTAGGATCGACCAAAGATTATTTCACTAATAAAATCATTTTGTAGAATTAGCATTTCTAATCTTTAATATAAAGATTTGTTAGTCTTGCCTAACCAAATCTTTGGGTTTGGTTCTATTGAGGCGGCGAAAATCGCGAATGCCAGTCATTGTCTTCATGGCTAGATTGACATGGATTTAGAGACGTTGATCATGCCTAAGGGTTCTTCATTTCATCTTTCACTAAGACCATGTTTAGATCTCGGCGTAGATCACTGTTACTTTTGTAGTATGATTTTCAAAACGCTTGTTATAAGTAGAAAATCTGTTTTATTGCCAAAAATGATTGATTCCCCGTTTGAAAATAGCATATTTTTTCGAAATATTATTACATCGTTTATGTAACTCAGAAAAAACAAAATAAAAGCTGTTGTAAAACACATTATAAGGGAACTAAAACGACAGATATTTTTTATTTGTTTCAGACTATATTTTATTTAAATCGTAATTGATACAATTTTGTTTAGTCAGACAGTTACTAAATACATTTAAATTATAGTTTTGAGAAACAAAAATTTTTGAAAGAGCTGAAAGTATAAATAACGGTTTCAGAGTTTAAAATAAAATGAGCTTAGATAAACAGAATAATCAGGGTACTTGTATTAGCATATAAATGGAAGAATACATACACAAAATATCAAATATTATGAAACAATCAATTCATCAATGACAAGGAGTAGTATAAAGAGGGCACTTCGGTTGCTCCGTTTGCTTTTTCGTTTAGGTGGTTAACAGATTGATGACGTTCTAGAATCTCTGTCAAAACAAAGTTAATCAAACTTTAAGAAACTAAAAGCAGTTTAGTGTCAATAAAACCGACGAAATCTAACCAAGACACGTCTTGGGCTTCTTTTATTCTTCCAACAAAGGTTATTGGGTTTATTTGATTTCGTACACTTGAGTGTTGTATCCCTTAAAGTTTCAAATAAACTGAATGTTTGTATCCTGAATTACAAACACCGTATTCCTTAATCTTCTTGATTTTAACTATTCCTGTTCCTGTATAATTTCAGCAAAATGGCAAATTATATATTATAATAGTCTAGTATTTAAAAAAAAAATAAATAATTAACCATATTTTAAAACTAGGTAAACAAAAAGAATCAATTAAACATCAATGTTTATAATAGTAAAATATATGGTTTACGAATTGAACAAGACACGACTATTTCAAACTTGAATACTCTAAGATTATAAATTATTGAATACTTTTCTTTCAACTTTTCAAGTTCAAGGGGTGGCATAAAACAGAACTTGAACACGATCAGTTAATCTTTATCAGACTATATTTAGTAGTGTAACTTAACGTGATTATTACTATATATGTGTTTTCAGTGAAAGTTAGTTATTATGAAGTTATTTGAATAGAGTATTACCACTAATTGTGAAGATAATTCTTTAAATTATAATATTACTGTTAACAAAGTTTAAAACATATTTTAAGGTATATGTCACAAACTACGATCTTTATCTCTCTTTAAGAGTGTAAATATTCTATTAATTAGATTGTTCTGACATCATGGTATTAAAATAAGGGTTTTTACAAAATTTAATGTATACAAAACCTTAATTATTTTTAATAACTTACCAGTTCATGTACAAATGTTGTTAACTGCTTTTAACAAAATATTTAATTGCTTATTTAATTTGTTGTGTTTCATTTTGTGAAATAGATTATGCAAATTTGTTTGACAATATATTTTATACTTAATCATCAACATATTTATTTTTATATATTTATTTGCATAAGATAATTTAATATTATTGCAATTAATAAGGAACTAAGACGTCAACATTTGTTGAATGTTAAAGCCATTAAACATTTTCCTACAGTAATTTATAAAACATTTTTATTTACTTGGATATTTTACTCTTTTTTTAATCATAAATTCAGCTTCATAACCATTTTTCACCTTTAGCATGGGGAATTACTTCATTGCGTCTACAGTAGTGTTTATCGGGGTTAGATAAAATAATGATTCTGATGAGATTATTGAAAGTTTGTACTTTTTTGAGAGTTGTTTGAAAGGAAAGCTTCAAGAGATCGTTATCAATAAGTTTATTATAACATGTAGTTCTAAACATCCTCACTAATTTAATTATTAGGACTGCTGACTTCTTAGAAACATTACCAGTAAATAAAAATAACGAGTAAATAAATAACTAATGTTGGTAAATTTTTTATCTGATTTCAAATTACAATAAGTTGACATATCCGACTTTCTCAAATTAATATTGATTAAATGTTCAACTATTAATTCACATTATGATAGTAAATTGTATAGTCACCGAATGGACATTTGTTAAAGTTATTGTGGTAGAATAAGGTGGTATTAGTCAATCTAAATGAATTATACATGTTATTTCAAAGGTAATAACAGAAACCAGAGTCTAACTGTCAGAGTTATAAAAAAAAATCTAAGTCATTTAGATTTTTAAAGGTTGTTTTCTATTTTATAAATTTAATTTACATTCCCTTTACAGTGTATATCGAAACACGTCCAAGAATAAATCCTTTGGCGTTACACCGTCTTTATTACTTCATATCTAAAGTTTTGACAACAATAAAGGCATATTAAAATAAACTTTAATATCCTGTATTGAAATAAATAAATTGTATAAGATAAAACCTACTTTGACCAATTCTTCTCCTTCTGAGAATGCTTAGAGATTTAATATATTTGTATTTAAAACAAAAATCGATGTCCTTCTTACTTTTAATTAATTTCTATTACTTGTTTAACAGTTATAATAACGCAGAGGATATTAATCTGTAGAGAACTTAATAAACTAAAAGCACCTTAGTGGCAATAAAATAAACGAGATCAATCCAAGAAAGAGCTATGTCTCTTATAATCTTTAAACAAATAATGATCAGTACAATGTTACTTCATATCTATAATTGTTGTCTGCCTTATTTGTCCCATCAACAAGCCTGTAAATTTTTTAAAACATTTTGCATATTGTGGTAAATACATAAACATACAGAGTTTGTTTACATACATACATTTACAGAGTTTTTGGCATTACTATTATAAAGTTTATAATACATCTAGTGTATTTTCGAATAACATAGTATAAATTACACAAAGATATTCCCATTTTGCAGTGGAAATATTGTGAAATATGTTACCTATCAAAATTGATATGTTCAAAGTTGTTGATGTATGGTGTGTACATTAATAAATATTGCAGTTGATTAGCATTGAAAATCTATACATTTTATATTTTGTTTTAGTAAGTTTTGGATGATCCCCTTGTTTATTTTAATAACTTGTTTGTGAGCATACTAATATTAGTTTTTATGTAAATCATGTTTATTGGTTTTTCGTGTTTTAATACGTGATTTAACTCGAAATAATGTATTAATTTTATAAGTTTTTACCACGTAACTCTCAATTTGTAACATTTTAATAATAAAAGTGAAAACTTTATAGTAAAGAAAAAACTGCGTGTACAAATCGTAATCTTTCATAAAATTAAAGTATTGTTGTGCCCTTTTTTCCAAATTACAATAGATTTTGTTTAATTTGTTCTGTTAATTAAATTCATTTCGAACAGGTAACCTATAAGTTTTATGATACAATCTGCTGAAAATTTAAAATTTACTTATAAGTTTTACTAGTAATTTTTATCATTGGTTTCTTTAACCTTTCGCGGCAACCATTCCTTTTACCAACAGCAGTTCAAAGCACACCCATCTTTTTGATAGACTTCCTTTTTTTAAGATATCTATATTTTGTAACAGAAACATCTTATTAACATTTTATTAAACCATCCTTTCCAACGTAAGCGAGAAAACTTAGTATTGCTTTTGTTCTAACAACTAATTGTCAATTAATTAATAGTATAAATCAATTTAAACAAACTAAATTAAAATTATATACGTTGGTTTTAAGCGCACCTTAATGAAACAATAACACATTAACCCTTAGTCATTTAACTTGGATATATATCTGCGTACACTTTTAAAAATAAAAGTAAAACAAAAACAACGTAAAAACACAACTTAAACGCAGATGTTTTCTCCCCGTTACTACTTCACCCCATTTATATTTTATACTTCCAAGTGCTTCAGTTGCTTTTAACAAAATCTTGTACAAGTCGCACGGTTCATTTCCTTTTGCGTTTCATAATACAAAAGCTTTTAGTTTTTTTGAAAATTTTCCTTTACATTAAATTGTATACTTAACTATTGTATTTTGTTTACATAATGTATAATTTAATGTCTTTAATAAAATATTCAACGGAATTCCTACATACTAGTTTCCCGTTATATAGAGGAGCAGAGTGGTAAAGTGGTTAAAAACACTCGTTTGGTTCCTGCAGTTGGAACTACCTTCACAGTTGCGTAGTAGGTTAAAGGCTATTTACCGGAGGTTAGAATAGCTGAGCTGACGCTGCTCCACGTTTTTATTTGTCTATCTGTCATAAAGTACCACTTAAGGCCTTTTTACACGCTCAAGCCATTTGCCAGTTTGTGCAAACGAACTGAACAAAATATTTCCGTTCACACGCTCAGTTCGGTTTGTGCAAATATGAAGTGAGGAACCCTAGTTTATTCATTTCAACGATAAACTTCTTTATTAAATACATACAAGTTTTTATCAGTTGCGTTTAAATTCTTATAAAAACAGTTTGTATTGTTCAAAATGGAACATCTGGAAGAAGAACTAATACTTCTTTCAACTGCTGCGGTGTGCATTGTGAAGAAAAAGAAGGACATGAAGGCTAAAAAGAAAAAATGGCGTAAACCATGGTTGTCACAGAGGGATGTGTTTTCTCATACCAATTTAATTGCTGAACTACGTAGTGAGCCTGAATAAACAATAAGCATTATTTATTTATTTTCGTTCAGTCTAGGCCTAACTTAAAATATATAGATAGTTGTTGCCCATCGGTATACAGCGGATACAGCTCCATTCGTGGTGAGTGGAGCGCTAGGCAGATGGTGCGAAACATGTAGGCTATAAAATGTACTTTTTAAAATGCAAAGTTAAAGACGAAAAAAATGGATTCGACAATCAGTGAATTAAACTAATATTTTATACACATAATCTATTTTTTGGGATATCAATACAGGTAGGAAAGAAAGGAGACAAACCATTACCTTGCATAAATAAATAATACAGTTGCCAACTACCATGAAAAATATTGCAATTTAATATTGTAGGCCTATTTGTAAAACGTTGTATTTATTTAGGCCTTAATTATATATCAAGATAAAGATACAAATGTTATCTTTTATTTTTTTTTTATTTCATATTGATTATCAAATGGTTTAGAAATTATTAGTATTATAACAAAGAAATTAATACTCGAATACATTTATGTTATACGATAATGTACGTATGTTTCTGAAGTTAAACGAATGGGTATCTTCCATAAATTTGTATAAATTAAAAAATTCATTTTTGATAAAAGGTTGTATTTCTATTCACTTTATAACCTCAAAGCAAATCTTATAACGTATAGCCTACCTTAATTTTATAACTCATATTTAAAAAAAATCAACTTCAGAAGAATTACATTATTCTTTTTCACTTGACATTTTATGATCCAACAAACAATAACAACACAAACAATACACAATTAATATAACCAACACACGCTGGAATACGGATCGTAAATAACATATCAGTGTAAATAAAAGGTGGGGGTAGGATATCATTCAATGCGCATACGGAGATTGTAACTTTGGCTTGCGCAAACGTCAAACCAGCGTTCACACGCTCAAGCCAATACA
>JAGFPH010002940.1:76232-90643 GCA_018207615.1 Philaenus spumarius | reverse complement strand
AGAGTTAAATAAAGAAGAATAAAGGTATAATTGTAGAAAAAAGAGAAAGAAGAAAAGAGAACTTAGTGAAGAGGTTTTACAGAAAATAATTGACATTTTGAACCTAACTAGTCTGACAAAAGAACATACATTTGGATCATCAAAAAAGAAATAGATTTTTTAAGATAACATGGAAGACTGTCATCTCGTACAGTAGGACTACTCTTTCTTCACACTTATGGTATCACTCAAAACCTAGTATTTACCCCACCCCCACCACAAATGGCGTGTTTCTGTTACTCCCTTACTCAGCAGTCAGTACAGTTACTAGCACTTTCACACTGAACGTCAGTAACCGTTAGTTACTAACTGAATCCGATGAGAGCAAACTTCTAGACGGTACCGTAGACTCCCAACTTTTTTTATGATAAAATAATCTTTGACCTGGATTGTAGCTGTGCTAACCAGTAATCCTCACTTGCCAAGGACTATTATTGATCCGACTCTAACCATTGTATTAGTAAGGAAATACAACCACTTGCAGAACCCTGGCTAGTTTAATCATCAATTTACCTCCAGATACCCTTAATAGAAGAATAACAATCTTCAAGATTGCAACATTGCTAATAAGTGTAAACAAAATTAATATTAATACAAAAATCATAAATAATGTTTTTTATTATTTATATCCATATGTTTAGACTTATTTTCTTAACAATAACCATTAATCAACTACATATCATTCACTAATTAATTAACTAACAATGTAATGATTTAGTGTTTTGTAATGGTTAGATAATTTTTTTTGAAAACGGCGGCAAAATCATTGATACACATACCGATATTTTTTCTTTAGATTGTAAAACAAAATTAATAACCACCATTGTAAAAAATTAGTTCTCATTTAACGTATTGCTTATTTTATTTAATAAAAGGTATCTTTATTAATGCATTGCGTAAAACTATTTTAATAGTAAGTAATAATAATTGTCAAGTTAATTTCTGAAGCTTTTACTTAGAGAATGTTGTCAAATAAATGTATTACTGTTTATTGTATTCAGTTTCTTTAGGATATATATACCAGCCATTATGAGTAGATACTTTACCTGTATGGTAAACCTAAATAATCTGTTTTTAAAAGATGGTTCTTTATAATGATACGATGATTTTTAGTTACGTATGCTCAGGACAAATAATAGGCGAATATGTGTCTCATAAATTAAAGTAGATATATATAAATTAATTATGTTTTTATTGCAAAAAAATAATAAAATTAAGTCAAACGGTAGCCATAACAAAACTTTTTAAATTTATATTCTCAAAACACCAAAGCTGTTAAAAGCGTAAACTTAGTGTTTTAAAAATAGATAAATAAAAACTAATATAAGTAGATCGATGAACAAACAACTTTTAATTTATTGAGAGCGTCACGTGACCAAGGTGATTCAATGCACTTTGCACACACTTTAAGTTGATTACATTCTGAAGAAACACGAAACACAAACAGAATTACAATAATTAGACCAGGTTAGAGAAAGGTGAACAAATTGTATGTATTTAAATATGTATAATATATTTAAATATATATAGATCATATAATTAACTAAAATAAAGAAATTCACAGATCTCGATTTTAAGATCTTTTGTGCTATTTTGTCATTAAAAAATTTTAATATTTATTTTACTTTATTAATGAATATATGTCTTACACTTGTAACCCTCTATCTGGCAATTAGTTTTTAGGTACTCTTTTATCAAGCACGTTTTTAAACAAACTTGTACATCGAAAATTGTACATCTAAAGATTAATTTGGTATATTGGTCATTTAATTATGACTTCATAAAACACGACACAACACAATAATATAAACCACACGAACATATATATTTAGGCATTTAACGGCAGATAACCACGGGATGCGATCACATCGTGCTATGACAACACATTTGTAACGCGTGGTTGTATCGAATATTTGACCCACTAAAACTTCAAATCTCAAAAAGACAAAAACCGTTGGAAAGGAAATGATTTACACTTAATTTTTTGTAATTACAATTTTTTTTTTCTAAAACGTATATGTGCATACGTAATCATCGTTGCAGTTTATTAGTTTTCTACAAATCAATCGCCGAACAAAATATTCATTCAAAACGTAAGGAAATAACTCGACTTTCGTCAGTCTCTACAGCCCGCCCAGTACTTTTTCTGAGTTAAACCTATATACCGTTGGATTCGTCACAATTACCCCTATATAAAACTACCATCTAATCAAAAACATGTCAAATACTAGTAAACAGGCGTGTTACACGTGTTATCTGTGTGATCGCAGTCTATTTTTAGACAAATTTTGATATGTCTGTATAGAGAATGCTTTAAGCTAACATTTCGTGTAAACCAAATATGTTTTGTTTGAACGGTTTGTCTTGTAGCACCGTGGGTAAGACAGCTTTGTACGGTTCTCAAACCTAGGCTGTAATTTCAAATCAACGGTTTTCCCCATGCAGCGTCATAGCTGACCCCTGTAAACCAAGCATTAATAGGAGGTTTCTATGTTTGTCCACAGTTTTGTAATTAAATAATTCTAAGTCAAACACTTTTATGAAAAATAATTTGAAAGTATACTGTTAATTTAAAAAAATTTATTCTCTACACTTTGTTATAATAATATTTCATTTTTGGGCAAAGCATATATTCCTAAGTTACGTTTCAAACTTGTCATAGTTTTGATAGCAGTCTTGTAGTAGGAACATAAAAACTGGTGTTTTCAAAATAAGAAATTTGAAATTGATAAATATTGTTATACAGTTCTATTTATAACGAAACTTTTTTACACTTATAAAAAAATTACAAAAAATGTTTACTACTTGTTGAACTTTTTCCTTTCGTTACTGAACATATTTTGTTTCTTGAGCTAATAACTTTGCAAATTTTACATCTATCATTTTTTCCTGGCATATATAAATTCTATGAACCTTACTCTACGAAAAAGCTACGGAACTCTTTTGGATTGGGTTCATTTACTATTTTTGGCGAATTTTTGAAAAAAATTATTGCAAATGCCAAAAAAACAAATTTCGTTAACATTACCGGTTCTAGGGTTAAAGCAATTAGTTTCTAATTTAGAATCCAAGTTGATCTTTACAAGATGAGTAACAGACCATGTGACAGTGTACATTAGTCAGTAATGCTATTGTATTATGTACAGCTGACGTGTTAACGACTGTAATCAAAACGTAATATAAATTTTAACGAGTCCAGACTGGTGTAAATTACACAGCAACATGCCATGTAAGGATTAGTGTTGTGAAGGGTTTCGAGCAATAACTCTTTGTGAGTTCATATTGAAGAAATTAGCTATAATGCATTTTCTCTTAACGATGATCACTGTCATTAATACATTTTTCAGGTGGTTGATAATATACGTTATCTTAATAACTAATTGCATTGTTCCATGCTGTCTGTAATATTACTGTTACACAAACAGTCATTAAAAACACTTGAAGTAACAAATACATATATATTTACCCAAGAAATTGTAAAGTAAATCATTTGAACTGACCAATTATTTTGCATCTTTTTAAAACAGGGTTGGCAGTTCTCATTTAAACCTTACTCCGCTATAGCTGTTGAAGAGCATTGAATTTTTTAGTGATTCCATCGCATTATCTTCTTTCTCAAGCTATGTTTCTCCATTTTCTTATACACTTTCTTCTCAGTTTGGTACTCCAATGATTACTTATGGAGTGTCCTCTTTGTTTCAGATTTGTAAAGTAATATTCATCAGTGTGTGTTTGATAGTCATCCATCTGATGTTTATTCAAAATTTAACACCCATTGAATACTTACTTCCCTGGTTATATGATCTTGGTGATTGTACAATGGTTTCAATTCTGCTGTTTTGTTTTTCTCGCCAAATACCCACATTTTATATGGCTCCATGTATTTTTCTATATATTTAGTTTCAATCAAAGTCCTTATATATTGGATTTCAGCTTAATACTCATTAAAGTAGACTTCAACAGCCTGTCAAGGTCATTATATAGTAATTATTTTCCATCGCATTCTAAAACTAATACCTAAGTTTATAATATAACTAGGGGCTCTGCCTCAGATGGCTACTTCGCTTCGCTCGCAGTTGGAGAATTCGCTAAAGAATCTCGTTAATATTTGGCTCGTTTGTACATAGGTTTGTAAAATTATGAAACCAGGCATAATATATTAACCGCAATTACAAGATTAATTATAACCTCAAATACATGCTTTAAAAACGTGAGAGGCTTTCATTACGATTTTAGTCCTAGTTCTACTATCTTCTGTCAACTAAAGTTTCGAAACCAGGCCTAAATATAGTACAAATTATTGCAGGGTTAAAATAACCTCAATACTATGTTTTAGAAATGAGCCAGACCTATATTACAAAATTGACTATAAGAATTTATCCATCTTTGCCAAGTTTACCTTTTTTTTTGACAAAATGTTTCAAAAATTGTTAAATCAGACCCAATTTATTCTAATTCCAACGTGCTAAAACAGGATAAATTAGCTTGTTTTTTAACAGTACTAAAAACTATCCAATAAGCAGCTGATTTTGGACAATACTCAATCTCAGTTCTATTCCACTCTATTTCCAACGTGCTAAAACAGTGTAAATTGGCTTGTTTATAAACAGCTGTTTTGATCGCTTTATTTACTATTTCGTTGTTATTTTGTAACCAACATGGCAACCCATAAGACCCTATGTTAAAATTTTTAAGTTAGATTTTCTAAAAAAATGTTTTTTTACACGAAATACAACTATATTGGTATACTTAAAAATCAAAGCTACATCTAAATACAAAATTTCTTTGAATTAATTCATTAGAGCCGTTTTCGAGATCCGCGACAGATACAAAGATACAAGAATTACTCATTTAAAGTAATAGGATATTTGTTGAACATGCTCTGATACTTAAATTCAGTTACGTCAAGTAACTACAAATTCAGTCCTTCCAACTGTAAAACACAAACATCTTTCTGTACACTGGTCGCCCTCTTTATAATAACGCTTCCTGAGGGAAGACAGTGGAAACAGTGCATGCACGTGCGCACAGGTGAACCAAAAAAACTGTTTTATTTGTTCTTTCATTTCATGCATTATTTATAATTGTACGGCAAATGTAATAAAAACTACACAGAATTCAAACACCTATATTTATTTTGTAACACCCATATCACTCATAAAAAAAATAAAATACAGTAGTTACATTATTTTTTCATGAAATATTTTTATCAAAACTAAAAGCTTTTACATCGTGAAACAGTAAAGGTACATAAACTGTTAGATTTTCTTAAAAGCAACCCAAGTACTCGAACGTACTAAATATAGAGTGGCTTGAAGTCGTAGTGGAAAGAAACTATGCATAATCAGGTCGGTGGTTTTATGTTCTTCTCTTTTGTTAGTACTAGAAAAATAAAAAATATATAGGTACTTCAATATAAATACTTCAAACGCAATATTGAATACATAATGGCATAGAGAATGAGATGTTGGAAGTTTTGTTTTGCAATACAAAGACAACTAGTGGTTACGAAATAAGACAAATATACTAAGCCTAGGTTAAGGCAAGACAATATTTCCAAGACGTGTTTTGGGAGTATCGCAATTTGTTTTATAGACACTGAGTTACTTTTATTGTTTTGAAATTTGATTATCTTCCCATTTTGTAAAGATCAGGTAATTTTATCCAATCTTTTAAATAGGTAAACAAACAACAAAAATAAAATTACTTGCACGGAATTCTGTGTGTAGATTTATTCTTATTTATTTTTGTTTATGTTGTTCACATCTATATGTCCTCTTCCAAATGTCTGAATAATTCATAGTAATAAGTATTCCAATTTGCTTTGTCTTGTTTACTTTGTCAACTATTTTATAATCTTTTTCAGCCTTCTTTATTATATTCAGTTTCTGTCTCATTTTCAGAATTAGTTTTTTTTAACGTAGTAGTATACAATTATAAATAAAGGGTTTAAAGTATGTGCTCTTTGGGGTATGTTAAATCTAATAATTTAAATCAATATAGTATGTCATAATATTTTAACAAACCACTGATTCAGTGCCATAAACGATATATTCATAAACACAATTTTGACTTCCTTCGATTGTTAGTAGTTTTATAAATTTTATAACCAGGTTTTGGCAGATAATACTTCTGTAATTTTTCCACTTTTAATGCAGACAATATTAATTTACTATTTTTAAAACTATGAAAACTTGCAATAGCATATTATAGAAAAGTATAGTTAATTTTTTTGTGGTATCTTATTTATCTAAATGTATACACAAATGCAGGAGAAATCAAGTAGGAAATTTACATAAATGATTTTATACACTTCATACTCAATGAGGAAATCCTATCATATTACATTTATTTCACCATGATAAGATACTCATTTTCAAAAAATGTGTCCTTAAATTGCCACAAAATATCACGTTACATGTAAAACTACTTTCCATCTTAAATGATTCTACCTCCACTACCTAGACAAGTTGGGCAGTAATAATTATTAACAAAACAATAGCAACAAATGTATAGGTCTTCTGGTAAGGTAATTACCAAAGTTAAGAAAATAACTGCGTTTTCTCCATATTGTCAAAGCATTAAATGTTTATTTCTATTATACAGTTTTTAATCTATAAAATCAAGTGACGTTTAAATCAACTGCTATTTTATAATTTAATAATTGTGCTGAGATATTTGAGGACATCGTTTCAAAGCGATCTAAGTGCCAAAAATTAAAAAATGTTTTTTTTATTTCAAAGCGATCAATGCATGGCTAAAAGATCTATGTTCCAACTACATCGTTGTAGTTACTTCAATCATCCACAGAATGCGTGCAAATCCAGCGATCAGTGCACTTCAAAATGATCTATGTGCCAGGCAGGGAGTGATAGCGCTTTCAGACTGTCAGGACATAGATCATTTTGGAGTACAAACAGCACGGACATAGATAAATTTGAGAGGACTGCTTACTAGGACTTAGATATATTTTTTTTTTTAAATCTAAGACATTGATTTATTTTGTGATAGTACTACCTATTATCCGTGGTATTCAATTTACCTTAAGTTTTTATTATTGTATTGGTGATTTAAAAATTATGCATTTATAAAAAGATAGTTTTTTAGAAAAATGCAGTGTGTTTTTTTTTTTTTGTTTTTTTTTTTTTTTTTTTTTTTTTGTTGCATTTCTCAAACATTTTACTTTTGGCGGTTGGATTGCTTTGAAATGAATGTCTTCATTTCGCGATGCATATAAATTATTTCTTAAGAAGTATTTGTAAAACGGTTATTTGATATCAAACTTTTAATTTATATAATCTTTAGTTGATAGCAACTTTAATAGAACTTCGAAATATCTTTAAGTTTCAACAAATGAAACGATAATTGTATTCTTAGATTAAAATTTATATCTTCTCTCAGGAACCTTAAAACCACAACAGGCAATTTGCTTCGTAAAGATTCTGCTATACAATGTAGTCTCACCGGAAAGCAAAATACGCCCCAGAGGCAAAACATTTCGCGTTTTGTTTTACAATGAAAATTGAAATGTTTCCTGTTTGTTCTGCCTCATTGTAAAACAAATATGATGAAGTCATCTCCTTAGAGAGCACTTTAAATAAAACAGAACTAATAAACACAGTTCAACCTAATCGTATTCTTAAATAATCGTATAAAATTCTAGTTTTTTAAACATTCTAATGTTACAATACAAGAGTTAGGTGAAAATAAATTAATAATTCGTGTGAAGTGTGCCGTGTGTTTTTAGTTTTTAAATTATTAATGTTGGACATGTGTTGTTGTATTTAATGTTAGGTGTACTTTTTGTTATTTATGTTTATTGTTTCTTGTGCTTGACAATGAAAGCATAGAGTAAGCTTCCGAAACCGGTCGTCGCCAAATAAAGGACACAGAACTGTTGACGGTATGTAACCTAGTTTAATACTAATTACAGTTTAGGAGGCAAACAATCTTGTATAAATCAATAATTTCGTTTATTTTTGTTAAAGTTATAAATTATATCCAACTATTTCATACTGTATGGCCTTTACTCTTTGTATATAAGTTTTACGTTTATATATACATAGCCTACGTATGTCCCAGTATATCACGTTTCAAAGGTTAACCTCTTTAACGAACTGAATAAAAAAACAATTTTATTAGATGAAAACCGCGAACGAGACAAATCCGTAAAAGTTGTTTATTGATTGTATTTTCTACAATGTTGTGTTTAGAATAAGAAACTAATTTCGAAGAAATTATCTTATCTTGAATCACGTAGTTATCATTCTGTTACTTTTACTATTAAATTCATCGTATTCCACAATTTAGACTTTTTCTACAAAATACTATTCGTTTATACAATTTTAACAAACGCAATTTCCTCTCAGTTAAAATTAATTATATTTTACATTTTCTTGTTGGGAACAGCATACTTTAAATATTTATACAGTACCAGTAAATATAAAAAACATATGCTTGTGGATAACGTTAAAAGGGAGTACAGAATCATATCGTTGCCCGTTTACAGTTTAGTTGATAGCATGGGCCTTATGGAGGCTTTGCCGCGCTGTTACCTGACCTAACTGCATCGGCTCCTATTCACAACCAAATTGAATTATAAATATCGTTGTCTCGGTGTTTAATTCAAGATCCAAATTTCTTCCTTTCAGTAACGTACCTCATGTTTTAAGTAAACCCCATTACATATTCCTAATAATTAGTTTAAATGAGTTTTATGAGGTTGTTATGTTTTCATGCGGGCTACTAGCGTAAGATCTCCATTTGAATAGCATGGACAATGCTAGTCCATGCTATCAACTAAACTGTAAACGGACAATTTAATAGTTACGGCTTATTAGGAAGCATGCGAATTTATTGTTGAAACGACTTTATGTCCATAAAATAATAATAATTTTTTAACTAGAAGTGATAACATTTTACTTATGAAAATTTCGTATATATTTTCTTTCAAAATTATAATGACTTTCCTGTTACAAAAACAACTTCATTTACCAATTTTTATCAGCGCATTTCACAAAAACTATTTAAATTGCCAGCTTCCTATAAATTTTACATCACACAAAACACTTCTTTCAATATGATTAAACACTGTCTAATGCACATAAGAGATGCCACATCTTTGTTTTATATGTGCAAATAATATTACTATAAACTCTACTGTATTTTCTTCTTTTTTTTTACCTTGTACTGAGTTTATATTTCAGTAGTTGAGATTTTTATGAAAGTCTTTTGACAGTCAAAGATAGATATGTGCTTAAGTAACAATAAATCTACAATACTGCTGTTTTGGTTATTTTTATAGTTATTCATATTTTATTTTCATTCGTGTTTTTGGTTACGTAACTATTTACTTATACAAAATATTTAAAACACGATAACAAATTCGTTCCTAGCTCTGCCAAAGAACAATATTGTTTTATTTCATCTTTTAGGATAAGTACGGTAAAGTTACTTTTTGTATCCAGACTATAGTCTTTCCGCTCGGCCATGATACCTGACTTCTCGGAACTCAACGCCCCCTCCACTAGTTTGCCACCGGCAGGTTCGGCGAGCGGGTAGGGAGGGGGGGGGTTGAGTTTCGAGAAGTCAGGTATCACGACCGAGCGAAAAGACTATGGTATTAGGGGTTTGATGTTATGTTATTATTACAAGGAAACAAATTATTTCTGTCTCTATCACAATGTGCGTTGGTCTTTATAGTAAAACACTAGGAACCAAAGCATATATTATTTTGAACAATTCTCACAAATAACATGTAAAGTTACAGGATTATACAATGTAACAGGTAACCTCTAAAGTAGAAATACCTCTGCAAGCAGATTTAATAGTATTACTAATTTTTTTAAAATTATGCCTTTTAATTGTCAAAATGTACATTTTAGTTTCCAAAATACATAGTTATGCTTATTAAGACTAAATAATTCTGCTTTATTGAATACCCAGCCTTATAAAATACTAAAAAATTGACGTGGGATATAATTACATTTGATTTGACTTAGTACTGGAACTATTTTCAGCGTTCAAAACTATGACTCAAAACTGTAATGGACATAACGAAGAGTTTTGAAACTTTTAAGAACGTCAAATATTATTATAATTATCATTCCAAAAATACAACCAAGGTACTTAAATTCTTCGAATCGGTTGTATATTAAACGATTTTTAAATCCTTTCGTTGTGGCTGGTGCATACGTCTCACGTTTAAATATTAATATATTTTTAACGCATTATTTTTGTTTAAAAAAAATAAATTGTATCTTTCCTCTGTTAGGTGTGTTAAGTAAGGGATGCATACTGTGTTTATGTGAGAAACGTTAGAATTATACCCTATGTAGAAACAGGGACCGTCTGTTATTTTTAGCCTAAGCCAATCACAGCACACAAAGAACAAGTAATGTCCCGCAATAAGCCAACTCGTTTCACTAATTGTTAGAGTCAGCTGTTCGGGCAGTTAGTAAGGTCATTACGCAGGTAGATTTAGTTTTGTTTTAATTGGAGTAATTTTGCATGAAATTCAATGCGACAAATTAGCGATTATACCATACAAACAAAAGTATGATTTCTAAATTTGTATATCAAACTAGTGGACCCAGTAATGCTTTGCTGTTACTTAATTTAATTTAAAGCGTAATTATTCCTTTTCGTTACATTGACTTAAGTAATCGAATTGGAAAATAGTTTTTACGCCACTTAAGAATATACTACACAAATTTAGATTTATAGTTTGTAAACCTTTACACTGTAGATAATACAGTAAACCTTTCGTTTGCTTTTACCTAATCTAAAAAAAACTGGTAGTTGTGAAGAATTGTAAAAACCCTGATTCTAAATTATCCCAATTGGTTGCAAATAAACGTGTTTCGGTTCATTTTAGGCCTAACCTAAAATTATGTTCGGTTTTTGATCCAAATAAGCTGTTTATATAAATAGGTAACAACCAATGTTGAATTGAATTAAAACATAATAAGCACTTTGAGTTGATTTTTGTTTTTGTTTGCTTTAATTTGGTCAATCTAACCCAAAAAGCTGTTGGTTTTGAATAATAATTAACCAATTATAAATGCTCATTTAAGTTGCTATGGTAATGAATGTGTAAACAAACATGACGTGTTGCTAAGCTTTTTATACGAACAGCTGTTTTTATGCGCTATATAGTATTGAGTCCATACAAAAGAGACTGTTTAGTTTTTTCCAAATTTGAAACTTTTTCGGGAAACTTATTACATTTTTCTCTGTACAAAAACCTAGTTTGGACTATTACGAACATTTTAAAACAAAAAAATTGCAAAATTTTTCCAGCCGTTCTCAAGTGATGCTCTTACAAAGGAACAGCAATTCATTTTTATAACAAATACAGTGTTAAAAACACCGTCAGAGTAGAGACGATTTCGTATTATAATTTCATAGCAAGTTACGTCAGGAAAACAAATACTCTAAAACAGACAATTGCAGTATATGAAACGAAGATTTTTAATATTTCCCATCGTGTACTAAATATATAAGTGGCATTGGATTGCACAAACAGCCTCCAGCCCCGGCTTTCGCTCTGCTTCGTTCGTCAAAAATTCGATTTGAGAGTGTGCACCTCGAAATCGAGGCCTACGATTGTGTACTGTTTCGCTTCGCTAACGAATTAGCATCACCAGAAGCGAACACGACCAAGTGACTTAGAAAACCAAGGTGTGTGCCAAATTTGGACCAAATCGGACGTAAAATGTGTTATCGCACAAAATTATAATGACATACTAAATCGTGTTCTGGCGACCATGGCGGGTGTTCATTTACTACTACCGACTTTAGGCCTCGTCATAAAATTAACTGCAATAATAGATTATCTTTCATATGGATGACAAAAAGGTATGACAATTCGCTAACAAGGAAATAAAATTATTATTGTTACCTTTGTTTGAAAAGTAAACATTTAATTATTGTTTACTAACAAAAATGTATTAAAATTATTGAAAACATATTTAAGATACTTAGTTTCTTACATTATTCTTGTTTTAAAAGTAAGTTTAAGAATTTAAAAATTTTTCTCTGGCTAAATTTTATAGATTTAAAAGATAATTATTTTATACTTGAATACTTTTTATAGTTTAAAAGTCACTGCATGTATTAGTAGTCTGACTTGATTGTAAGTTCTTTTCTATTAACATATTTTATTAAATGTTTTAAAGTAATTATAAAAAACTTTTAAAATATTTTCAACTGATAAATTATGTTATGATTTTTTAAATTTTAATATTTTTTTTTTTAAATAAAATTACAATGTAGCAAGTTATAAGTTAATATATATATTTTATAAGTTCAATTAATTAATAATTTCAATTATGTTAAAACTTAATTTACTGCAAATAATATTTGCACCATGTAAGAAAAACAATGTTTATAACATGGTACAATTTGTGTTTATATATTTCACATTTTATTTCAGCCAATTTGTTTCAATATTAAAAACTTTTTACTAAAATAATAATATAATATTTATTATAACTCTGTTGCTTGTTATAAATATAACATGCAGTTTATAAGTGATAAATGAAAACGTAAGCAACGTTCGAAACCAATAACTAGCTTTAAAATAGTCAAGCTAGTTTATTTTATAAACGTTCGTTATGGACTAGATCTAAATAATGTAGTTTAAAATTAAGCTAGCAACCGTTTTGCTCTACTTTCACATTCTTGCACTGCCACCACAGATACAACAAGCTATTTGGCTTTAACTGAATATTAAAGTTCAAACTAATTAAAATTACTTTTCATGAAGTAGAAGGACAAATAACGACAATATTCAAACATTACCATTTCCCTTTGGATTGTTGACCCTAATGTAAACAGTTTTATATGTGCAGGACATGACATGATATGAGTTAAGTCGCAGTCAAAGCATAGATCATGTATGTTATCCAAATACAGTGGTCAAAGTAACGTTTCTTCTTCTGAATGTCCTGTCCTTTGTCTTGAATAACAGTGCTTGGTTGAGTTTAGAACAAAGGAAGGACAATAACGTCTTGGCTTTGTAAACATTAAGTAAATATCAAGTAGTTCTTGTAGTAATTAGTATTTCAGTCAGTCAGTCTAAAATATCAAAGTGAGTTTACTTAATTCTTCAAACTACTATCATTTTACCATATAGAGACACTGACTGCAGAGACAAATTTTAGCCCGTTTTTGTTCTACAAATGATGAATTATTTTCCACTCTTTTTAGTTTAATATTATTTTGTTGCTAAATTATTATTATTATTCTAAATAGTTTTATTTTGTTCCTAAATATAGTTTTTACTACGAAAGTTAAAAGATATCACCGAATACCTTATTAATACTCAAAAATATTTTAATATTTTCCGATAGAAAATTGAAATGCAGGTACAATACATTCTTTATGGCTTACTACAAACTTATTTTATAAGCTTTATCACTACTATTGTGGATTCAGTACATATATTTTATCAAGATAGAAGAAGTTACTTGTAAATGGAGTGTTTATAGTCGGCAAAATGTATTTAAATGTATCCTGATTTATTCAATACTGAAACACTCCATCATTTTACTTCAAAGAGGTATACATAAAAACCACCCTTTCCAGGTATTTAAGTATAAAGAGCCCGTGATAGATCAGCTTTCGTCTCATACATAAAACATAAAAAATATATAAAACGTCGCTGAAAGAGAATGTATCAACGGTGCTAAATTTTCCTTTGATCAACCCTTTCGGTGTTTGATAGTAACACAATTTTATATCGGCCTATTAATAATTCCATGATCTCTTACCAGAAAATTTGCAAGTGTGTGAAGATTTCAATTCTGTAATAAAATATGAATTGATGAAATAGGTTCGTTTTGCTGTTATTACTTAATGTGTTTTGTCTAAAATATTTTTAAATAATAACAAATTATTCCTTCTCTTTAATGCTATGTCAGTTCAGTAAATGTGTTTATTTAAAAAGATTAAAACCGTATCTTGTAAATTGTCTTTGTATATTTTGTTAAACTGTTTTTAACTTTAATCAGATTTGTTCAATACTTATCATCATTTAACTTTAAAGAAAGCAAATAAATAGATGTAACTCAAAGTCTGACTTGCTTGAAAGGCAATTTATGAATTCTTCAGTGTACTGTATGTTGTTTCGCTCAAAAATAAATACAAAAATAAATACAAAATTATAACAAATTAGAAACAGAAAATATAGAAACAAGTACAATATACAAATATGCAAACTTTCCGCCACTAATTACAATGACTTATTATGGCACATAGGCCAGTAGGTAAAGGTCAATTTTGACCAAAAGTACCAGTAACTTGCAATACGGCTGAATTTTGTTTTATAAGTACATTAAAGTATGTAGATTAACATAAAAAAAAGTTTA
>JAGFPH010002940.1:55116-66232 GCA_018207615.1 Philaenus spumarius | reverse complement strand
ACTTTTCTCAAAAACGGTTCGAACGATTTTGATTAAAATTTTACAGTTTATAGTACTATAGGTCCCTAATAAACTCTAAAATTTTAATCAAAATCGTTAGAGCCGTTTTTGAGAAAAATTGATTTTTCCATTATTTTAAGGGTTTTTATGGGAAAATTACCCTTAAAAATAAAAATTTCACAAAAATTAAAAAAATGTCTGGAGATACCGTGGATTAGTACCTCCATACCAAATTTCATTAAAATCGGACGACTGGTTTAGGCTCTAGGTCTGATAACATCCACACAGACACACAGGCACACACACAGACATCACTCCGAAAACCACTTTTTTAGATTCAGGGAGACCGAAAACGGATATTTCCACCAAAAACTCAAACTCGAAAATTTTAACGAAAACAATACTTTCTCCATATACTATGGTATAGGGGGAGAAAGTAAAAAACACTCATTTGTTTGTTTCTATATTCATAATGTTTATATTTTGTCAAAGTAATATTTTTGTCCTCATAACCCCTTATTATGGGGCACATTTGTGGAAGAAAACGTTAAAGAATATAAGCAAGTTTAAAAGTTTTAATGCCTGTTATTTAAAAGTTGAAAAACGAAACGCAGTGTTGAGTTATGCTATCACAGTAGGCGACGAAGTTTAACAATTAGTGATAATTAGGTTGACGGAACGTTTAGATTTTAGTTTAGAATCCGTTTGACAGCTAAATAAATTAGAATAGTATTTTTGAAATAAGATGAATTGTTATAAAAGTGGGTTGTTTAACAATACGCATTAAAAACTGACACATTTATTTAATGTATCTATATTTATGGTTATGATGCTTAAAATATTGAGCTAAAATATTGTTTATATTAATACAAACTTTAAAGAAAAGTCAAAAACAACCCCAAAATTAGAGGTCATGCAAAAATGTTGTGTGTAATATTTTCAACAAATGTTGTTTTATTTTATATGAAAATCTAATCATTAAATATTATTAAATTGAACGTTTACACTTACGTTTTGCTTCTAAAACTTTAAGTAATTATCCTTTTTTAATGGCAAAGTCATCTTCATATACAATAAACAATTATTAAATACAATGTTTTACCATACAATTTTTAGTAGTCATACATTTAACAAACCTGTTTATAATTCATTATAACACTACTAAAATATCTAGTTAATTTTACAATTCGAAGGATAAATATGGATGTGTATAATAATAATATAGTTTGTTTGCCTAATTTGCTACATTTGGAACCTCAAAATAAAATTGTTAACTTTTTATTATCATTGCTAGCTTTTAAATTATTTTAAAGTGCTAGTATTTCTCCCCTAATCTCGTCTCTATTGTATCCCAAAAGCTGTACGAACATTTTTAAGCGTTAAAATTGTCATAGGTAAATTCATTTATTTAAAATAGTTTTTTTCACTATCCAGGTCGCTGTAAGTAGTAACATTAACCTTTGTAGTTTAACACATTTGACTTTGTTTTACAGTTCTGAACAGTTTAGAAGGTTACAATGCATCTTCAGCTGTTGACTAGTTTGAAGCCTTCAGTGTAGTAGATAGAATTATTAATTATTCCCTTTAACAGATTTTTACTTGGAAGCTCTCAACATTGAAATGTCTCCTATAATCTATTATTTTTGGTGTGAATTCCTTCTTCCTGAAATTCTTATTCTTTATTGTATTCCATCCACAAACAATTCTAGTACAATAATCATCAACCATTATATTTTTCGAAGTCCAATCCGATTGTTATTTTGACTAATATTCTTATATTTTATATCACTATTGTTCACTCTTTGTACACATTAAATGTTACCATTCAATTTCATACCACATTTCAAATGGTCTGTGTCTCTTTTCTTAACATCCTTGTCTTGACCACAAAGTTAAAAAAAATTGACACCACACCACTATTCTATTGACAAGATAACCCCAGCTACTAGGAAAGCGGCACACAGCCCTGCTAGTATTCAATAAAACAAAATAATTTGCAACACAACATTTCATACTACAGAATAAACAATAATGCTATAGTAGTTTAATCTAAAAAACACTTTGTTACGTTGTATGAGTAAATATTACCTCGTAATATACGAGTAGAGTAAGACAATAATACTACTGTTACAAAATAAAATAACTACAGTACATCAAACCCTCGTTGAGAGAATAAAAGTCCAAGACGTTTCTTGTTAAATCTTGTTTGTTTTACCGGCAAAGACTTACTTTTATTTTGTCAAAGTTTGATTAAGTTCCACTTAATTTGGCCATCTACTTACTAGTTCTAACTAAGTATAATGACGAAGAAGAGAAGGTTACAAGTAGGCGAAATGGTTATGGTGCTAAACTAGGCAATATTTTTAGTACCAAGTTTGTAGTTGAGACGTCTAGTAAAGAATACAAACGATGTTTTAAACAGACGCGGGCTAATAATGTTTGTATATTCTGCACGCAATGCACTGTGTATTGAAAATACTTTCAACATGCGGATGGCGTGCGAAGCACGCAATGTTTTGCGTGTTGAAGATACTCCCAATATGCGGAATGGCGTGCGAAAGATGCAATGCATTGTGTATTGAAAATACTTCCAATATGGAATGGCGTGCGAAGCATTTTGCAGCTATTCGGCACCGTCGTAAATAGACCTACTTCCCAAATTGTTGGTTGAAACCCTAAAAAATATTCCTATAAACTTAGTTTTGGAAATTTGCTCAACTCGAATCATTTAATTCTCAGTTCGGGTCTTTATGCAGTAAACGAATAAGCTTTGCATTACCCGTAGCCTCACCGGAAAAAATACTTCCTTTAAGCTTTGCTTTACAATGAAAAATTAAATATTTCCTGTTGGTTGCGCTCGCTTGTAAATTAAATTTGAGGAACTCATCTCCATGGAGATCTGGTAAATTAAATAGAAAACTAATTTTCACAGTTAGTAAATCAGATTTGTAAATTTGAGTTGGTAAATACGTGTTTCAATAAGTTATTGTTATATTTGTAACAAATCTAATTTAAACTATACCACAATTGACCTAATAATTTTTAATTATGTAATTTTTTAATCATTAAAAGCATCACGAAAATATTACACATAACCGTGTTAAAGTTTCAAATTATTTCTATAATATTGTTTCTTGACAAATGTTGTTTCTATGTCAAATAGTTTCAATTAAATCAAATGAATTATTGTTTTATTATATTTGATTGTTATGTTGCTATGTTTGATTTGGTAGATTAACTCGCAGTGAGTTTTTAAAGTACCAATGAGCTCTAAAACATTGACCCTAGATCCTAATTATTAATTTCTGACCCTTAGAACTACCGTCAGTCCCAGATTTAAAGTCTCACTTAATAGTTGAAAGTTTCTGCTTTATTTACTGCTTTATCATAATTTTGAAATAATTAAATGCTAAACAGTAAAAAAAATAAGTGTTTTCTTTAATTGACAAAGTTATTTATCCTAGTTTAGACACAAAGTGATAAATTCCGCCGGTAGGATACGCTCCTGCATGTGTCAATGGCTCCTCAGGGAGAACTCACAACAAACACAGGACCATGTTTACTGACACGAGGAGGCTGTGCAGATTGCTTCTCGTAAATTTGCTTCTTCAACACAAGTAATACATTATTTAGTCTATAACTAAGTTTATAAAATAATCAGAAATTTAGTTAGTGTTCTCTTTTAAAAGTGTTTGTATGCTAAACCACTAAAATATATAGTACTTTGTTAACTTATTCGTAGTTTTTTCTCACTCTTACATTCATAGACTATAGTTTTGTTACTAAAATAATATACGGTACCAGGAACTGGCACATACTTTCTCACAAACATATTTAAATTATTAAACAGATTCACTGTGACTTCATAATTGTAGGTGGGGTAGGAGAGGTGATTTATTAAAGTAGGAGATTAACTAATAAATATTATTATTATCATCTAGACAGAAAACAATTCGAATGTACACCAAACACGTCAATTAGGGCTGTAAAGATGCCCAAAAAAAGGTTTTGAACATTTTTGAAACCCCCCCCCCCCCTTTACGGCCAAAAAACCCTCAAAAATCAGTTATTATTATTATTATTAGCTAAACGAAAATTTTTAGAAAGATTCGGTTTTTTGCATATGGTAGGGTCCATTAAAGGCTACAAATAAGCCAAATTTTATCAAAATCGATTATAAAAAAATAATCACTGATTTTTTTGGGGGTTTTTTTGCCAAAAAGGGGGTTCTTTTTTCAAACAAATTTCAAAACCGTTTTTCAAGCATCTATACAGGCCTACTTGACATGTCTGGTGCAAACTTGTTTGAAATCGATCGAATAGTTTTCGCTCTAGCTTTGTATACATATACAGACATACAGACATGCTAACAGACATTTTGTATAAAACACTTTTTTGGACTCAGGGGGTCCCAAAACGGATATTTCCACAAAAATCTCAACATTGATTTCTTTGCGATCAGTATACTTAATCACTGCATTTGTTATTCTTATTTCCGCTAAGATGCTTGAAACATTTGTCTTCTTGTTTATCCGCCTTTCTTAGCTTTGTCTTACTTTCGCTTGACGCGTTTCGGGTAGACCCCATCTTCAGAAGCTTTGTTTGCAAACAAAGGACTGCGAGCAGAAACTCCAAAAAGGTATTTATATTAAATCATCTGATAGGGAATTAAAAGGGCTACAAAAAAGGTACCTAGACATTTTTTTGTTAAAATGTTCGGGTTTTTTTTGTAATTTAGGTCTGGCATTTCAAACAGCCGCCATTTTAACGCGCATGATTGGATATAATCGCTTATTTTTCTTAAGATAGATCATTGTAAGGTTAAACTTCATGCCAAGTTTGAACTCAATCAGTTAAACCGTTCTCTAGATATTAATTATTTAGTAAAAGAAACAAAATGGCGGATATTTGGAAAATGAAGCGTTTTTCGAAAAAATATTATTCTTGATTTTATATTTATTTTTACCCATAGAACCATTTACCGAAGTTGTTAACACTAACTTTGTTCCACCCTGTATATACTTAAATTTGTAAATTCGCTCAACTCATATCAGTGGTTCAGCTGCATGATCAAATTATTTCTTGTTGGTCTTGTTTTTTAACTTTGGGTATGTACTTACAACAGTTAAGTTTGCAATTAACACTAATATAAAACAAATCAGTATCATAACAAAATTCGTCTTTTTTAATACGCTTTAATTAGCTTGGCATGTATCTATGTAACGGAATCTTTGAACGTGATTTACATCCCCTTCAAAACGTCGGATTGATTTGAAACTTTGCACACTTATCAATGACTGATGACAATGCAATATTAATTTTGTTGGGTGTAGTAAGTGAGCACTGATCGTGGTCTCCAGAACACGTTTTCGGGTGTCATTAAAAACTTTATATACAGGGTGATTCACGACGATATGCAGAAACATCGGGAGCTCATTAATTTTGTTGGGTGTAGTAAGTGAGCAAAAAATAAGAAAATAAATAATAGTTTTAAAAACTAAAAAATACGCTTTAAAAAGCAAACCGAACTTAAAATTTGAAAATAATTGTAAAAAAGCGTATTGTTTTAGGTTTTTAGAACTATTGTTTATTTTCCCATTATCAAGTAATTTAAACAAAAAACTAGTTTTTCACCTTTTTTATAAACAAATATCTTTAGAGTCAATTTTTAATTTACCCTTTCTAACAAATTTCAACAGCATGTCTTTAAAATTATATGAATGGTTTATAAAACAGCATTCAGTTTTGTAAACGCGTTGGTCCTGGTATTGTGCACCGTTAATATAATATAATATTTATTCCTTTCAGGTTTTTAATCTCGAAGAAAACTGTCTTTGACACAAGACCTTTACAAATTGACTTTGTAATATTAAAATAAATTGGTTTTCCATTTACTGCTATATTACAGTTCACTTAAGTTATTTATGCCTTAGTAAAATTGTGTAACCAAGGGTATGTAGGCTACGAAACAACTAATGGGAATACTTTAACTTATTCTAGACATAAAGTCAGGCAGGTCGACAACCTTACTTATCAAAGTTAGATGTGAAACTCAACACCTGAATAGTCGTAAACAGTTCCGTGCTGTCAGAAGTAGTCACAATTTTAATAAATGGCACTAACCCTTAAAACGTATTACTTAACTAAAACACTTTTGTGGTAAGAGGGCGGAAGTAAAGCAAACAGTCGTTGGCTTGCTTCATATCATTTCTTTTACTTTTTTAGGTGGTTAAACATTTCGCCCCCCAATTCTAAAGGGGGGCAACTTCAAATTTTTAAATGGGAAGTATGGTCATGTAATACCTCGAAAGGTCTATTTAAGACTAGGTCTATTTAAAATGACACAAAGAAAATAAAAATCGGACTACCCAAAACAAAATGGCGGACCTAAACGTGTTGAAATAAATCGATATAAAGTTGCTAATATCTTGAAAAGGAAGAGTTTAAAAAAAAATTCCTGATACAAAAAATGTTTATTTCAAAGTGCTTGACCTAAAATTGCTTCCAAATCGATTTCGTAAATTTTATTTTTTACAAGATTTTTTAAGATGGAGGAGTAAAAATAAAATTTACGAAATCGATTTGGAAGCAATTTTTTAGGTCAACCACTTTGAAATAAACATTTTTTAATACGTCTCAAATAAAACTCATCCTGTATATAAGTCATAGTGCTCTAAAAGTTTACACAAAATTTTCAACACGACATACCACGACTCAATACCATGGTTTGAATAAATTATCCACCTTCGTGATGGGGAACAATGTAAGTGACGACTTTCATGCACAATATTGTCGTACTCCAAAACAATTTTAAATATATTTTTTTTAATTTCACTAAACTTTGCATTATCAAGGTTTGCTCTGTAAATCATACGAGTTTCACTATTTCTTTTCAGAACTGAACATGGAATATTTGCGTAAATAGAGCTGGGTTCCTGTAAAACATATGATTACAAAATTTAAAAAAAACTCCTTTTTTATCTTAAATGCAATTTCAAACGATTGTATAACTAAACATTACTATTTCAAGTAAAAAAACTTTAGTTTCTCAAACATTATTCAGATTAAAATAATTTGTAAACTCCTATTATTAGAACATAAATGGGTTTGCATGTTTTATAATTACGCAAATTGAAGAGTTTTTAATTATTAACATAATGTAAACGTCGATTATGACGACATAATCCCAAAATACTTCAGATTTTCTTTTAAATGTATTGAGTCCTGCAAATGTTATAAAACCTGTCTGGATATTTGACATTACAAACCTGAAAAAGGTTGTCTTTTTAAAACGATTAATTAGAAACGCTAGATATTTTTTTCTCAAAATGTATAATTATATCACTAGGTACTGTGCAAATGTGGGACATTTATTATTAACAAGATATGACTCAAAATTGCAGCTAGTAAAAAATAGGCATTTTTATTCACGTGACAAAACCTTTTCTTTAAGTTTGTCTTTAGAACAATCTGTAAAATTACTTCTGCCCTTTTACGATACATTCTGTAGAATTGTACACTATTAACTATAATTTATTACTTCTTTTAAGTGTAGCGTCATATTAGGCTCATATTGATTCGTTATGACTACATATCATTGCTCAGAACTGGAAATGTACAAATTAAATGTTTTTTTTTTTTTTAACAAATGACAATAATAATTCTAGAACTCATAATTCATAATAATAATAATAATTCATCCCTTATGAGAAATTAGCATTTGTATTTTTTACTTTCTCACTATTCTATAGTATAGAGAAAGTATAGTGATCACAAAAAATCAATGTTGAGATTTTTGTGGAAATATCCGTTTTGGGAACCCCTGAGTCCAAAAAAGTGTTTTTTACAAAATGTCTATCTATATGTATGTCTGTACGTATACAAAGCTAGAGCGAAAACTATTAAATCGATTTCAAACAAATTTGCACCAGACTTACCCCCCAAAAAATCAGTTATTATTTTTTTATAAAATAACGACTCTAACGATTTTGATAAAATTTGGCTGATTTGTAGCCTTTAATGTACCCTAAAATATGCAAAATACCGCATCTTTCTAAAAATTCTCGTTTAGCTAATAATAGTAATAAAAATGACTGATTTTGGGGGGTTTTTTGGCCATAAAGGGGGTTGTTTTTCAAACCCTTTTTTCGTACATCTATACAGGCCTAATTGACGTGTTTGGTGCAAATTTGTTCGAAATCGATCGAATAGTTTTCTCTCTAGCTATTAATAATAATATTTATTTGTTAATCTCCTACTTTAATATCACCTCTCCTACCCCAAATACATTTATGAAGTCAAAATGAATCAGTTTAATAATTTAAATATATGTTTGTGAGAAAGTATGTACCAGTTACTAGTACCGTTTATTTTCTAAAAACCCAATAAAAAAATTTAAATAAAATTAATATTTTTTTAAAATAGTTTCCTGTCAAAAAATATTAATTAATCAATAAAGTATTTAGAAATAATCTTACAATATATATTATTTTATAATGTATTAACACATTCTGTATACTTTAAAATGTACGTATTTATTCAAACTCTGACGAAAATATTAAAAACATAAGAAATATAGGGACGTCATCAGTCTTTTGACGTTGTATTGAAAAATCTTTGCAATGCATAATCGGTTTTAAAATATAAGTACTATTCCTTGAATTGTCCATATATACCGATTGTGTTTACGTATAACAAAGTGAACAAAACATGGTAAAATAAATACAAATTGATTAAACATTACATTACTTTCTGGTCATTTAAATACTACGGAATAACAAACTTCGACAACACTGACAAACGTAATGTATTTGTACGTATAGAATTTATTTTCGTTTATATTTATTTGTCAACAACATTGTTTTGATACGTCCAGCAATCAGTTTTAAATAACACACAATTGTATGTGATTTATATTATTTTTGAAACATTTTTGGATTTGTTTCAATATTGTTTTACTTTTAGAAGTAATCACAAGTAAATCGCACATATGTAAAACATAAAAGGGTTAAATTTCTACTCCCGCATGATACTGAAATGATTAAAATTAAAATAACATGACGTTAAATTACAATTAATTGACAAGCAAGATAAATGTGTAAAATTTAAAAAAAGTATTTGGAAGATTTCCTCGTTGAACTAAACTACAACACTATTGGTTATTCAAATTCATAACACTGATGTAGCGTACTAATTAAGTCAGTAAGCTGTTGACGGGTCAAGAATTTTAGTTTGAAAGATAATAACTAACCAAGCTTATAACACCCCCAACTGTAAGTGTATTCATCTAGCACGATTTCACGCTTTAAAATGTAATCTTTATATATACAAGTGGTGATGACAGAAAATAAATCTTCCTAATAGGTGTTCCTATTTAGCTTCAGCCCCCCGAAGTCCCCCCGAAAAATAGGCACGTTTGCAGCCCCTATAACACTCCTTCAAATTTTTAACTTGCAACTACAAGAAATTATACAATAATGGTTTGTGGTAGCAAAAATGAATATCCTATAATATAATATGATCTTCTCTGTGAAAATGTTCACTGTTTGAAACACTTTTCCTCTCTTTTAACGCTTCAAAAATATACATTTCTTAATTAGACATTTATTGTAGAAGTAAAATTAAATGAATCCAGGGTAACTTGTTACTTGCAGACGTTACTGCAGCTATGCATTATTAAACTCATTAATTACAATTAACCTTAACGAACTATTGTATCGTGATCGTTAATTAATTAAGTTCAGATAGTTAAGATTAACTATCTTATTATAACACTTAATGATTTAGTGTTATAATAAGATAGTTGTGGTAAATTTTTGAAACATAACATGTAACCATTTAACAAAATGATCTCGAGTTTGCGTGATTTGTGATCATTTATTCGAGTACGACTTTTAAAAGCATAATTATTGTTTACACGTGTAATAGTGTTTTGTTTCACGGTGTGGGTGAAAAGTATGCAAACAGTTTAATATCTCGAAATAAATATAAAGAGAAATGCAAGTTCTTCGTTATAACATTTAGTTTTTTGCTGAATTTTATCATTTGATCTTCCTTTTTGATAACAGTGTATTTGTATTTGTTTTTTTGTTTTTTTGTAAATAGGAAGATGATCGTTAGATCATAATTTGAATATGAAATTTCAAGAGTAAATCTGCGAGTCTATTTCTCAAACTGTTTTGAATATATTAAATTCAAACATCTTATTGAATAGTCCCAGTTTCATACTATCAAACTTAATTAAATTTAATAATCATTACATTATTTACTTATTTGGATTCAATAGTTTTTAAAATTACATATAAAAGTATTAATCTATGTATAGGAAATCTAAGTCAGAAACATTTATAGTAAGTTTCTTTCCATTATGTGTATAAACGGGAATATTTCCAAATCGGATTTATACAAAAATGCACAGTTTTTGCATTTATTTTATCTTGAAATAGTGCACAAATCAACGCATCGAATTACTACCTATTTAAAAATATGCTTAATCATATATGTAACTACTGTTTATTATGTAGTGGATTCTATAGCGGATATTTAGATCAAATGTATACACATTTTATTGAATCAACGTTTTTTATCCACTGTTTAAGATTATTTATTACAAAATATATTTTTTTAAATATGCCTAATTTAATTTGTTTAAATTTTGTCACACATCTGAATAATACATTTCCACAATTTGAAAATCTCTCCTTAGTTAATTATATCCTTAAAATGAAATTGTTTCTGATTGTAAAAAAACTCCTTTTTCATTGTGGAATAGTGTGTTTTATTTTTCAAATATTTTATTTATTTTTTTTTTTGCTCCAACTTTACAAACAAATGTAATAAATGTATGAAAATTGTCGCGTATATCCAGGCATTATTTATAGAGAGGGGGGGGGGTAGTTATATAGTATTATATTCTAAAGAAACTTGATTCAGTTCAGAATTCTATACTGAAAGCTGCATTGAAAACTGGCCATAATTTTCCAACAAACACAGTTGTTGATACTTTTAAAGTACTGAGTTTAAGACAGTTGTATGTAAATTTGGTAATTAATATTTTTTCCAAAATTTAAATACAATTTTCGTAGAAGTAGGTCTAACTAATTAACATGATTTTTTT
>JAGFPH010002940.1:12106-40116 GCA_018207615.1 Philaenus spumarius | reverse complement strand
GGACAAAAGTCCATCTCTGTTGACACAGTACAGTTGGCCGGGACTTGTCGTATTCTAATCTAGTTAAGTATAGGGTGTACCTCAACTTTTGCTATGAAATCTTGATTTTTGCAGTTTTTCAACAAAACTCAATTTTTCACGCATTGCATAAGGTTTATCCGCTGCAATATATATTTTCTCTATATAAGGGGTATTGAAGAGGTTTCGTTAGAACTTATTTGTTTATATATTTTGTTACATATATATAACATTAAATATATCGTAGAGGTTTCGTTAGAACTTATTTGTTTATATATTTTGTTACATATATATAACATTAAATATATCGTTTGATATGTGTTGTTTTTAAAATATATGATTAATATAAGCGTACAATATGAGTTATTTGGCATACAATAGTTAAAAAAGAATAAACGTGAGTTTATTTCAAAGCATAGTAATTTGGAACATTTGTTTTATATTTAATATTGACTACTAAGAATATATACACGTTATATTATACTAGTTTATTACAATAATTCAGCAGCTTCTTCATTATTGGTAGAAGTCCAATTAAAGATTTTTGAATAAAATTTTGTTCTGTTCAAAACTATTAGTGTTGGTGATTCTATTGCAAAGCTTATAAATATACCGTTACTAAACTGAAACAAAATAAATAAATAGCAGTTGAAATTGTTATCAATAAACTATAGTATAATTTATTTGTATGATGTAATCAAGATTTAAAAATGTAGTCACCGAACCCCGTATATGATGTATGTGAATATTTTGTTTGTTTTAACAGCTTCGCATTTCCTAATTAAACCTCTAAAGACTGCAAGCACTTATTGAAGCGATAAATCAAAACGTTTTAAACTAAAGGTTATGGTATTAAAGTGTGCACTTTAATATCCAGAGTAACATATATAATAAAATTGGTATTTAGGTGTTAGAAACTAAAGATTATATTCCATGCAATTTTTTAATTAATTGAGTATTTTTTATATATAAATTTAAAGAGTAAACTTTGCATTAGTTTTCTATAAGAAAATATTTTAATTTATTTCGTTTATATTCCAGGGCAATCTATTTGTATAGGCCTACAATTTAGTTACACTATTTATTGTGGTAAATAAAGTAAATTTACATATTTCTAGCAAGCCTTTTCATTTTTAACAACGTAAAAAAACTGTTTTCTGACCGTCATAAGCACATTTTTGGTCCACCTTCAACAAAATTTATCTTTCACCGCCTACTTGAAATTTTTAGACATTTTTAAATTTCTTCGATGAAATCCATGTTTAGGAAAAGTGCCAACAGGTTTCAAAGTTCTCTTTTCTGAGAGTAAAACTATTCAGTGTGTAGTAAATCAAAATCCAATAAACATTTATTTACGATTGGGACACCCATCAGAAAACGGCACCAAATGAGTCGAAATGTTTTTATTTGTTTTTAAAACGTTCACTTTTTAAAGACATTGAACACGATTTAAAATGTAAATCATGTAAAGATGTGAAATTTGTAATTCTAGATTTCAAATTATTTATCAGGTGCGGAACCTTAGTGTCTAAAACTATTCATATCCTGTACCCTGTTGTAAACCATCAATACAAAGGAAGAAAAATGAGCTAAACCTAGGGAAACGTTTGTTTAGTATTAAGTGTTCTGAAATTAATAAAAATATAAATACTGCCACTACATTAAAAGCTTTACGTTAAACTTTAGTACACGTATATGTTAGTATATATTTCCAATTAACATTTATTTTGAATGTTATTTACTTGGATTACTTATCATATTTATTAGTAAAAGTCAAAGGTTTTACTAATCTAAGACTTGTTATTAAACCGCCAAAAGCAAATTCGGTTTGCAAAAATATTGCATTAATGGGTTACATTGTTCTAAAGTTAATTAACGCCTTATTAACTAATAATACAGACCAAAGCAATTATTAATCATTGTATGCAAGTAGGCCTGGAATAGATTACTAAATTATTCATTTATTCAACAAAAACTATTAACTATAACCATTTAAATATTATGAATGTTTATTTAATGATAGTATGATTTATAGATGCTTTGAAATATGTAATAAAAAGTTTTTAAGAATAAAGAAAATGTAAATAAATTGAAGATGTCGTTGTACGGCATATATTTGGACAACGGTGCGTTATTCAATTGATGAATTTATCCTGCAGAAGTGAACTGACTGGAATTGTTTGTATTTAAATGAATGGTTAAAATGTTTGTATGATGTAATGTTTTGTATTGATAGTGTATTATGTTCTTGGTTGTGGGGTTCGTTTATTAAACTGTACCGTGAATTAATAAATAAATCAAAGGCATTTCATCTGGCAACGCATACTTTGGGCTGCATTTGCTGTTTTGTGACACATAAATAAAGTAAAAAATTACAAATACACAGTATGGCCAATGGTAGTAAAAATTTTAGTATACTTTAGTTTGTGATTGATTCTTTTTGAATACTACTGGTGGCATAATTCAATAGGTCATATAATAAAACAACTGAAGTGTGTTGCTCTAAAAGCGTTAAGGCCAGGGGGGGGGGGGGGAAAGTATACGTTTTCAAAAGCATATTTGTTACGTTATTATATTGGAAAATGTGACTACATCATATTAAATATATTTGATCAAATATCAATTATTTATTTTCATAATTATGCAAACAATCTTTACTCCATGGTAATTTTAACTATGTAGTCTAAACATTTAAACGTACTTGATATATTGATACAGCTGGCCCGATCCGGCTTTGCATGAATAAACAAATCAAAGTTAAATGTATATTAACAAAAAATATATATCAATAAATATATTATACTATGCATTACTTATGGGTATTTTTAGTAACTTTTACCCCCTAAAATTTCATATTTTTTGAAAACCTTTCTTAGAGAGCACCTAGGGCCCTAGAGGAAGCTACATACCAAATTGCATTCCAATCCGTTCGGAAGTTTTGGAGAAATCGTGATTTAGTTACTTTGACACCCCGAAAACCCTCTTAAAATTTATAATTTTTTTAAACCCTTTCTTAGTGAGCACCTATGGCCCTAGAGGAAGCTACATACCAAATTTCGTTCCAATCTGTTCAGAAGTTTTTGAGATTTCGTGATGAGTCAGTGAGTGAGTGGTATTTGGCTTATATATATATATAGATAACTTGTCCTATTTTCTTATCTGCTGGTACTTTTTCCGAATTTGCCTATTTAAGAGTTGTACATATTAAATATCTTAACTGTGATTCCGTCTCCTAAACACTGCTTTCGGAACAGTTTATAGTTGCATGCTTAGTGACATTGAGAGTGTCTGAATTCACACAACAAGAAGCAAAATTCTGTGACTTTCGATTGATTTCGAATCGCCATTTAGTTTGATCGTATTTTCTTTAGTTTCGGGAAAACGTCAAGTTTAAAAGTAAAACAACGAACCATACGTCAATTAATTTGTATTTAGTTGAATTGAACAAAAGGTAAACTGTATGTTTTTTACCACAGATTTAAGCTGCCTCTTACGCTGTGTTTGACTGGCATATTCATTCAGCATGGGGAATGAGGATGTCTAAGATGGTGAGTATCCTGGACGTCCTTGCACTTCAAGAACCAAAGAAATGTAGAAACAGTGAGATTGTTAGAAATAACCACCGACTCAGTGTTATAATGATAGTTGAATCTGTAACCATTGTATTGACAAAGACACCGAATAGGAAACTTGTGCAAAGATGTAAACAATTATCAAACATTTTTGTTCGTAAACATTTTTTGTTACAACCAACCCATACTGAATTGGGTTACCAAAATTATGCTGCAGAACAAACATCTACGAAATGCTGTGTAAATTGTTAAAAATTGTTTATACACCTTTTAAATATCCCCAAAAAATTGGTTATACACCTTTTAAGTATTCCCAAAATAATGTTCTTCCAATTAGTATATCACTGTATTTCTGTGCACAAGAGGCAAGTATATTTGTTTATAGATTAGCTTATGTGAATAAATGGGAGCAACTTCAAAATCTGTCTAAGCCTGTAAGGAATTAATAATGTTTAAGTGTTATTTTTTTATTTTAAGCGAAACTGTGGCTGTTACGGAAATACCAACAATATGTCCGTGCTCATTAGTAATGCTAATGATAATTGAAATTCAAAACGAATCTATATATATAAAATCCAAATACCACTCACTGACTCATCACGAAATCTCAAAAACCATTGAACGGATTGGAATGAAATTTAGTATGTAGCTTCCTCTAGGGCCCTGGGTGCTCGCTAAGAAAGGTTTTAAAAAAAATTAGAAACTTTATGGCGGTTTGGGGGTGGTCAAAGTTACTAAAACAACCACGGATCGGGTTGGAATGAAATTTGGTATGTAGCTTCCTATAGGGCCCTAGGTGCTCGCTAAGAAAGGTTTTAGAAAAATTGGAAATTTTAGGGCAGTTGGGGGGGAGGGGTCAAAGTTACTAAAGATCCCCATAAGAAATACATAGTGAAATATATTTGTTGATATATTTTTTTTGTTTGTTAATATACATTTAACTTTGATTTGTATACCCGTGCAAAGCCGGATCGGGCAGCTAGTGATGTATATAACAAATTACTGCTTGCTTATATATTTTTTATGCAAATCGGATGGTCAAATATGAACGAACAAATCTTTAACAAGTATAACAATTTCGGTACTTGATCGAATTCACCTATGCTTCGCCTCGCCTGTAACACGATCTTGTAGTATAGCTTGTGTTACGTACTAGTGAAATACCTTATTGTTTAGTTACAGGAAATACATGTTTTTAATAGCCTAATTTCTGAGCCAGGAAGAAATAATTTCTGCAAAATGTCTGCCCTTCGTTAATCATTTAATTTCATAAATGTTATACTCATGGCAAAATGTCAGCTTTGCTTGACCCCAGATACTTGTTACCATTAACATGAATCTATGACGTTGGTTATTAGCTAGTTGCAAAGATTAGGTCTGGTTTCAGGATACAAAGGTTAGTTAACACCAAGCTACTATTAATCATCCGGTAATTGGACGATAATATTATGTAGTGCGTTAGTGTTCAAGTACTCACTAAACAACTACCTGGAATTTGTATTTACACACATAAAATACTCTCTGAAAGAAGTCATGGATTTGAGAGTTTTGAAACGAGAAATGTTTACAATAAATGTTGAAATAATTGGATAATTGTTAAACTATCTACAACAATTATTTGACAAAATAATCTACTGTCGTAAAACAACAGGCGCTGTAAGTTCGTAGAACTTTTGTCTGAGAACCTGTAAAATAAAGTGTTTTAAATTTAAACAAATTATATAATGGCACGCGATTTTTATTCAGGAAGGGCGTCAAATTAAGTCGATCATAGTTCATCTTTAATTGTTGAAAATATAACAAAATTATGTACGTTTAAAATGTAGAACAATTACGTGTTTATTAAAGAAAGATTTGTCAAAGTTTAATTACGGATAAGGCAATTTAAATTTTAAGAGTTAAGTTTACAGCTATTTTAATAGTATTCAAATAACTTACGACAACAATAGACTTTATTATAATTTACTGGTGAAGATTCGTATATTGCTTACCCTGCAAGTCTCTGGAACGTTAGAAGTGTTTTGTAACTAGGCTAAATAGCAAACAGTTTGTTAATCACGCGATCAACTATATGCCATGTAATAGTCGCCATTCGCCAAACGCCAAACTACATCCTTATATACACGACGTGAAGCAGTTTTTTGTGAACACAACTACTCCGTTATTTCTGGACCAAAATTGTTTGAGTTGTCAAAAAATACTTCTCATTTTGAAGTTTTGCAATAAGGTTTTAGATGTCAAAAATTCGTATACTTAATGGCGTGAGCTAATCTCAAAGGTCGGGTTTTCCCCACAAGATTACCATGGAACGAATTTAAAAACCATTTCTATACAAAACAGCTATAATAAGAAACAAACTAATCCAGCTGCTTTCGTGGATATAAATAATGGTGTTTATAACATTCAGGAGGTTATAAAAACATTTCTACACAAAACAGCTGTTTATAATAAGAAACAAACTAATCCAGCTGCTTTCGTGGATGTAATTTATGATGTTTATAGCATTCAGGAGGTTATAAAAACATTTCTATACAAAACAGCTGTTTATAATAAGAAACAAACTAATCCAGCTGATTTCGTGGATGTAAATAATGATGCTTAAATAACAGATAATACAGTTGATTCGGATGTCCAGCTTTTAGTACAAAATAATATTTTAAGTTAGGCCTATACTGAACCAACACATGTTTCAACGCACACAAACCAATAAAAACTTGCGTTAAGGAATTTAAAAATAAGAAAAAAACTATGTTACATCCTAATTAAAAATAAATAAGACATATAGCAGACCTATTTATTGATAATATGCGGTAATTGATAGTGAGTAACTTTTGGTTAGGTTTTTTAATAATTTCTTTTAACCTTTATTATAACTGTTGTTATAAAATAAACGACGACATAATTTGATTTGAACATTTAACATGATTTACCATCTTAGTTTTGAGGTTATTATTAATCCTACACCTTTATTACAAATAAAACATAATATATGTTTTCAGAAGGTTCCATCGGGGGTTAGCGTAAATACATAAACCAATTCGTGTTATGTTCATTTGTTTATGTATTTTGTTTATGCTTTTAAAGCAATTAATTTTATTCATGTGTATAGAGTGGTATTACATAGTCACTGATATTAAAAGAAGGCTTTAGAGTAATTTAAATCTAAAAGGTTATTATTTCTTATTATGCGAATAAATATAGATTTTTTTTATAAATTTCCAACTTTTAAAACAAATAAATAATTTACAAAGTGTAATTTCTACTCTATGCTTATTTTACAAGACTATATAACTACATTAAGCAATCAATTTTGTTTAAGGAGTTATATTTAAAATAGGCTAAATAAAAATTACATATTGTATTGACGTATGTTTATATTATATGTATTACTTATGTGCTATAATTGTCAAGGTATTTTGGAGTGTAGTTTTTACAATCTGAGTTTAAAAGCTCTTTATTTTGAAGTATATCAAAGCAAGAAATAAATACAAAACAAAAGGAACTGAGGATAAACTTGATTTATTAAAACAAGACTCCACGCTCTGTCATGACTTAACGTTAGCAATATTTCACCCGCATCTGCCGCAGTGAAGAGATGACAATACGTTTTAAAGCGTAACAGGCTTGAAAGGGGTTAGGAGAAACAAAGAAATGCAATTAAAGTTTGTAAAGATGTGTATTAATTTAAAATTTGGAAGCGTGTTTTATCAGAAATTGTGTTTACACGTTCATTTATGTAATAGGTAGGTACAAGTCTAAATTCTAGCCTATATCTAGCATTTACAGTTTCTTTTAGCTTTTTAGATAAACATTTATTTTTTATTAATCGTAGGGGTACTCGCAGCGTCGCTCTCAGATATAAATAAATGAAGATAACCGAATTATATAAATATGGGTAAATAATTATAATAAGGTCCATAGAAATCAATATATTTTCCCCTTTATGCTTAAACATGATCACGATTAGAGTATATTTTACCTAATTTATTTTCTATAATAATATTGTATACGTCAGACGCAAATAACCAAAACACAGAGATTTTTTCTGCCCTACATATAACAATAGGTGCCACGTTTTAGGTATCTAGCTTCATATCCCGTTCCCGGTTTCTAGAACTTTCTAAAACATCCTAGAACGACCTCGAATGTTCCTTAATAGGCAGTTACTTCGATGGTCAATAAACGTCTGGAACATTTTAGTACCTTCAGAAACAATCTATAAAAATCTGAATCGAACTTTCTGAAAGATTCTACAACATTTTCCAACTTTCTCAAACATTCTAGAACATTCTGGAACATTTGAGAATATTCTGTCCCGAACTTCTGAATGATTATATAACATACTGGATCATTCTACAACAATCTCCATCATTATCGAACGTTCTGCATCATTCTTCCTTAAACATTCTTTAATAAAGATATTATTTATTTTCAAATTGGGTCCAATAATCCGCTGTCCTCCTAACTCCTGTAAACTTACATGTAGGCTCCTTCTGATAACAACAGGTCACTCCATATTACTATCATTAAAATGTATTAACTATTTTATATCGGACATAAAATAATTAACACATTTTAAAGCTCGTAATATGGATTATAATAATATATTCTGTCGTCTGTTAGGTTATTATTAATTATTAGGCCTGTGCTAAGCTGTTTTTACCCTTTATTATTATTATTTCTGTTATATCGTAAACTTAATAGTTTTAAATATAATTTAAAGTTTCTGTTTTATTTAATCAATTCGTGATTATTCTCACACTTTTATTAAACATATAACTTAAAATATATTTTATTCAAGCTAAGATCTGTAAAAGTATTAATAAATCATGATGATATGTAACCTAATCAAAGCAAGAACAAAGTAAATGGAACAGATAACATATTAAGTAAACTTGTGTAATATTAGCAAATAGATAAATTTACTTTTACTTATGGTTATTGTTACAACTTTATAACTAGAAAAATTTATTTTAAATAATCGGATTTGCTTATAGTATTTAAAATCGTTACACTTTTCATCTTTTATTAAAACTCAATCAACTTAACATAACATAGTGTCTGTACAGTACACTTCAAGAGTTCTATTAACTCTATAATTGTGTTTTAAACGTTTAAGTCCAATCTAACAACATAGTGTTTGTTTAGAATAAATGGAACTTTACAAAATGCTTTTAGTTGTTTAGGATTAATTAAAAGATAAGCGCTACAGATCCAAAGTTTTCAACTTTAAAAGTTTTACTTTAAATAATTACTAATTAATCCGAACTCTGTAGCTATCCTAAAGTAGAAACAACGTGAATTTTTTGTTGAAAGTAAGATTGTGTTTAAGGTATTCATACCAGGTCTTATAGCTCGACATTGATATTAATATGTAGGCCTAATCATAAACACAATAAATCCATTTTCAACAAGTTTCTATCTAGCTTGAATTGTTACAGTATAAATAACTTTTGAAGTTTAAAATTCATTTTATTTGGATCCAAGTCACAAATTTGAATAAAAAGAATGATTTTTTTTCCGTCTGTGTGACTTTATTATTTGTTTAAAGTAATTCACTTACTTGAACATCACGCGTTTCGGAAAAAAACCTTGATGTACGACGAGGCAATAGCTATAGATAAGAAAAACAAACATTGAAAGATATTCATGTTAGCGGTCCGACGTACTCAGTGTCCGGTTGTATTCGACGGTGTGCACACACGGAATATATTTTATGTGTTATTGTGCGTGTTTTAAATGTGTTTGTGTTGTTTTGTATATGTATTTATTTTAATGTGCTAACAACATCACTAGAGCGAGAATCTGATGATGGAATAGAGTTCCGAAACGCGTCATGTTCAAGTAAGTGAATTACTTTAAACAAATAATAAAGTCACACAGACGGAAAAAACTTTTGAAGGCCAAACTATATTTCTGCCATTCTAATTTGTAGATTGACTTTCATTTTATACAGTTTTAATAAACTCTTGATAACACGTATTTGTAGTGATAAATTTACAAAATTAAAGATGGCTGTAACATTGTGGAGGATGAGTGCTGTTACGAGGTAGGTGCTTATGCATTTGTATTACGAGAAAATATTTGACTGTACATTGATGAAAATGGGACAGATAGACAATACGACTACTCATTTATAATGTTCATAGGTTTTAGTTCATTTGCGTTTTAAAATTCTTTACTGTATAAAACATAGTTGCAATTCTATTAATGGTCTAACTTCATTGAAACAAGTGATTGTAATCTACACATGAATATACTCTTCCGTATTTCGTGACTTATTGGGCAATTTATAGAAGCTTATATTTGGTTTTGCTTGCTAGAGATCTTTCTTATCAACTACTAAGTTAAAGCTCCAGTACTATAAGATTGGTAATGGTTTTGATTTGATTAACACATTAACGAGGCTTTTCTACAATTTTAGTAACAAGCTTCTATAAAAAGTTGAGTCCAGCCAATAGTAGAAGCACAAACTTTTTATCTTAAAAACCTGTAATAGTACATCTCCATTACTTCGGAATAACCTTTAAATAATAATTATAAATTCTAAAACCTAATTCAAAACCGATAGTAATAATTATTAAAAAACAGATATATTTATTATTTATAGTTTTTACACTCGCATTAAACAAATGCAAATCATTTAGAAAAAATTATAAACGGTTTGAAAATGACTGAAAAAATAGGCGAAACGTACGTCACCGAATAAAGAGTGATCAAAACAGGACTGCGAGCATTACAAGTAATTGAGGTATATGTCAATAACAAATGACAGGTACATTTGAATTAACGAACGAGACAAGCGAGGACAGATGGTACAGATAAAGGCTGAAGTAAATGAATGGAAGTATTGCAGAGTGCTTTCGCGGGTCATAACGAACTACCAACTACAAGAATGCATCAGATGTTTAGGATCTTAATGAAACAAAAGAGATTCGCTAATAACTTTTGTAAACGAGTATAAACAAATGAATTAACTCTATTTATATAAAGACCAGATATTCCTGAAACTAATAAATATAAATACCAAAAAACGTTAAAATATAATTAAATAAATACATTTTATGCGAGTGAAGGACTGACGTCATGTAGCCTACGTAACAGCTGACAAATTTACGTGACTAGGGTCGTATTAAACCTAAATTACCACACACACACACAATTAAATATAAAGAGAAACAATTTCTTACTATATCAGTATTATAACGCAACTCATTTTATAAATCCAAATCAAAAATTTGTTCTTAAACCTATTAAAATGACCGAGACTTGACATACGGCAGATATAAAATAAAGGAGAAGAATAAAACGGTAAAACGACCAATCAGAACACAGAACCCGCAACAAAGCGGTGAAAGCATAAATTAAAACCTAAAAATGGTATTGTAAAAAAAATTATTGGAGAAGCCAGATTGTTAAGGACCAAAGAGGCTCAAGAGGACCAGGCAAAGAGGAGAAAACTTCGGTAGAAGAGAAGAAATCTCAGGAAGTGTCAGAAACAACTGACGGAAAACCTCTACAGTGTCGTGAGATAGTACTTCAGTACATTTAAAACTATAACGATTTTTTATTTTGTGGAAAACTTTTATTTTAACTCTTTTGACAAAACAAATAAATGGAACTAATTTTTATTTAAAAATGCATGATGAGTTCAATAATAACTACTTTTTTGAAAATTAATTTAAAATCAAGAACTATTGCTATAAAGCCAGTGAGTGTTTGATTAATTTAAATCTGCCCGACTATAACTTAACATTTTGAAAAAATTTTCTTATAAAAATATTCTGATAATTTTCCAGAATATTATTAACATTGTAATTATATTCATGTGTTCTTCAATATTTGATTGAATATCGCTGCCCACGAACACCAGCCCCGAGACTAAGAGTTTTTTTCATGTTTAATGAGCCATTTATGCCGTGGATTTTTTCTTCTTTAAATTGCATTGTTCCATGTTAATAAATAATAATAGATTTTGTTTGCTCTTCTTTATTAATAAAATTGTGTTTTCCTTAATTTTAAACTGAAGTTTAGATAAGATTGTGTTTCATGTTTTTACCCTAAGGTTTCACAATTTATTCACTGATACAAAACATATTTGCTATATCAAATAATTATTATTAAAAAGTTACGATTAGTTGAAAATTTGAAAGATTTCGAATTTAATCTTATTTTTAACTTGGACAAACACAAATTAACTATTTAAATAACTCACTTTCACATTGTATTAATAGTCTAACTTCCATCCACAAATTAAAATTTAAGAATAAGTTATTACAAAGTAACTACAAAATAACAATAACAAATTTAATTAAACACATTCTGAGTGTTTGAAAAATAGTATATAAACTATAATTAAAGCCGATTATGTGACAAGAAATAAAAAATAATATTTCTTATGTCCAGTAATTTTGTAAAGTAGGTAGTACACGAAAACGTAGTAGATTTTGTAATGCAAGTTACAAACAATTATTTAACCATTTTAATTGTTATTGTTTAAGTTTAACTGTTAATTGTTTTATAAAGGTAGAGTGTGTTAAAAACCTGTAATATTTTTTATATCATTTCGGGTGCGTCAAAGAATGTGTTCGTACTAAAACCAGGTATGCTAAACAATCCCATTACTTTTCTCTTGAGAATCTCTTCCCTTGTTTACGCTACGGTGCCACCTTTGTTTTCAAGAGTGATACGGGGATGTCACGTGACGATGTAACCCCAAATTCATCTCTTTATTCTCAGGTTACTGCGAGTCTGTAGTTGACATTTTGCCAACCAGGTTTCAGGAGACAATAAATTCCTTCAGACTTCATGTAGGCCTATATATAGCAATATATATTATTAGGGGAGACCCCTCCGTGCTCCGCACGCCATCCCCCAATGGAATCTTCTAAAAACATGAGTTATGTTATTTATAATAAAGGTGTAAGATTAATAATTACCTCAAAAGTAAGATGGTAAATAATTTTAAATGTTTAAATTAAATTATTTCTTATATTTTATAACCGCAGTTATAATAATGGCGTTATATAATTGTGTGTTATAATAATTAAAAAATCACATACACACATTACACAGAAATAGACATACAAATTGGTAGGCTACTGCAGTACAAGTCGAAAATAAAACAAGTTGGTAGTGCTTAAGTAATATTGCCACATCTTACTATTGTGGTGGTCAACTGTTCACCTCCCCAACAGGTAGCAGTTGTCCACCTGTTAAAAAAAATGTTATATTATATTAATATGTTCGTAATTTTTCGCGGGGGCTTGCTTGTGTTTACATACATTGAGGTTTACACCTTTTTTCCTGTCTAGGAATCTGTCAATCACCTAGTAAAAGCTGTTTAGTCTAGACTTGACCGGTGTACGATACGCACCGGTATGTTATTTTCGCCAAAAATAAACTCAGTTTTTCTTGTTTTGTTTTTATTGTGTTGGGTTAAAAGTTTGAGTGTATTTTATTAAAACAGGTTCACTGCCAAGACCTTATTTAGTTTTCTGGCCACAAGTGATATTGAGAGACAAATCCGTATCTCAAGAAAAAATTGCTGGAAGCGTTATTGAGAGATAAATCTGTCTCTCGCAGCAAACTACTTTTAAAACGCTGAGAGCTAAATCTATTACTCAATGTCATTTACAAGTTGTTGTATCATATTAGAGAGGAAATTTTGCAGTTTTTGAAGGTGTTCTTAGCATTTTTGAAACGTTTTTCGTTTAAAAGATATAAGCCAATATAAAGTATTATGTTTTTGTACTTTTACCATGTATAAATCTTCATAGTTATTGTCTAATAATATTTTATATTATGCTAAATAATTATCATAAATTGAGGTTATACAGTTGGCAGTGGTTTTTGTAACATGTGACACTTTAGTAATAGGCCTATCACATGTTTACATATTGTAAACTTAGAAATGCTCTGTAATAATTTGTCTTTCAATTTGTGAGTTTTTTGTAATCGTTTTATGAAAATAACTTGATGTAACTTAAAGTTTTGTATACTTAGTTTTGAGTTTGACTAAGTATAAATTGTATTTGCAATTATAAATTTCACTATTTTGTTGATAACTTTGTTATCCTTTGACTTTTTGCTGTTTTCAAATAAATAGAAGAAAACCTGTTGTTAATATTTTTAAGGATACGTTTTTGTGACACCAAGTAGAATACACAATTTCAACTCAGTACAATTTTTTTCAACATTATTAAAAAAAGTCAACATTATTTTTTTCAAAATACAAAATGGCCACTATACTAATTAAATTAAGTTAGTCTTAGCATAAGTTTAAATTAACTTGTTTATCCATTTTATCCATAGAACAAATTATACAATAACTCTGTTGGTTTGGCTATGAAACACACAGTAGGCCCTATATAGTTTAAACATTTATAATTTTTACAGTGTACAGTTTTCATTATAAATTTTCTTACTAAAAGAGAAACCCAAAGCAAAATAATGTTAAGTATAGCGCTAAATAAAAGAGGAAAATAAATTCAATAAAGATAAATTATTGTTAAAATTAATAATTCGTAATTACTTTGCCAGAATATAAACATAATTTTATTCCTTATTGTAGCATGTCGTAAAGTTTTCATTGCATGCAATTACAGTTTCTTATTAATAATTTTTATCGTTTCTACGAGGGAGTACTGCAAAACTAAATACATTTCATTTCTCACGTATTCTTTTACGAAGGCTTTTCTGGGTCAAACGTGGACGTTTGTCTTGACTGAGTATAATTTCAACAATACAGTACTTTTATTAGATTTCCATTTAATTAAAAATAATTGTCAAACAATACTGTTTTATATATTTCTCACATCAGTACTTCGTGGTTTATATCGACCAAGTCGTTTATTGCTGGTGCATTTTATGTGGTAGTAATTTTAAAATGCCACGTAATACGTTCTATATAACTGTTTAAGATTTCACACATCTGGTAGTGTATGAGTGGACAGAATACTTAAGGCATAGTTTATACCAAATGGCACACAGATTTTCGACAAAATATTACGAATCAAAGTAAGCAATATATTGTATATATAACGTTTTTAAAGTCTCTTAAAATAATTGAAGCCAAGGGGTACAAGTGAAAATTTTTGAGTAATCGAGTAAAGTGCAGAAACTGGCTCTTCAACACTTTAAAAAGTTTCTGGCCAAGGAATATAAGTCTGTCATGTGTTGATATCTAGTGGCGAAAAAAAAAAAACTTTGTAGAAGAGCAATTTAACTTAGAAGCCAAGGGATGCATGTGATGAAAGTCGCTTTATTTTATATAAGTAGCCTAATTTACTTGTAACCTATGTTTTATGACATAACTTCTAATTCCTGTTAACACGTTCACCGCTATGCAAATTTCGTATTTCCTATGCTAATAGCTGACCTTTTACTTTTTTTATATTTATATAGCCTAAATGAGTAGAAATTACTTTATTTTTTATTTTTGAACCTTTTAACGTAATAATCACTAATAGCACATAGGCTTAAAATTGACGTGCGAAGCACGCGATGCACTGTGTATTAAAAATACTCCCAACACGGGGGTAGGCGTGCGAAGCACGCAATTCATTGTGTATTGAAAACACCCCCAATATACGGGTTGGCGTGCGAAGCACGCAATGCATTGCGTATTGAAAATACTCGCAATATTTTGTGTCAAGCTCACATGTGCGTCCTTAGCAGTGAACGTGTTAACAGCCCAGGGGTACAAGTGACAACTTTTATCACATATTGGCTGATAACAAAGAATAAGAGGATGAAAATCAAATTAATTTTTTTTATTTTGTTAGTCTAGAACCAAGCAATTAAAAATATAATAGTTTTAGTGATCTCGGTTTTACCTGGATTTGATTATAACAGTTAAACTGAACTTCACTACACTTATACCCCTTGAATTCTCAGCCCTTCAATTGTATTATTCAAAATAGAGTGGAAATGTATTCAAATATTCCACATAAATTACGCCTATTTAAAAAAAAATCCCTCTGAATTCAACTGCATTTTTAATGAAATGCAATATGTTTACGAAGAACTAAATGTAAAACATTTTTCAAACAATTCGAACCTGTAATTTATATACTTCATACAAAATCAAATAGTTGCTACTTTTACAAAGTTATTATATTATTTTTACTAGCGAACCCATTTAAAGTTGTAATAACTTAAACTTCATGAACAAACATTGATTCTATAATCTAAAAAACTAATATTAATAAAATTACAAAAACATTATTACGTTCAAGACTAAACATGAAAATAACACTAGAAATATAACTTACTTTAAGTTTTAAATAAGCAACAAGAAAAAAAGAAAGACCATAAAATTTAAATTGATTGAAAAGTTACACTTTAGAGATACAGCGACAAAGAAAACTCTGAAAGTTAATCCTAAAAAAAAATTAACACAAATAAATTACTATGACAAAGTAAACTAACATAAATATTATTTATTTTCAAACTAATTTTATATTTTTATTACTAATCGAAGATGCATATACCTTTCGTTTATATTCTGTTTTAACAACAAGTTTTGAATTACCACCTTACAATTGCTTTCAATATTATTATACATTGTTCATGCATACAGCAAGTGTTTCTTCTCTTCACCAAATAAATATTAAAAGTTTTAAAACAAAAATTGTAGTTAAGTCTTAAATATCAAAGCGAATTTTGTATAGATTATAACAAAATTATGTCAACAAAGACGAGTGCAGATTTTAATAAGCTTCGAACGACTTCCAATGCTCTGGACTCATTTACAAATACGTTTACTACTAATGTATTATCTTTGTAAAATTCGTCTAAATATTATATTTATACTATTATATTATAGCAAAAACTATTATTATATATTGCACATTATCTTTGACAATTTTGATAAAAACATTTTGGCTTGAATAACTAAAAGATAAAAAAATAGCAAAATCTGAATATACAATATATCTAAACAAAGTAATTTAAGACTTTCAATGGTTGTGGTGTCATTATTGTTTTACCAATTCCCGATAAAAAAACTCGTTACTATATTATGTATATATAATTGTATTTATAATTTGTAATTTATAATTGTATCAGGTGTTGGTTCAATTCCTATGTTTATGTTACTATAGCCACTATATTTTTATTGATAGATCTAGTAATTCTAGATAAACCTAGTAGTAGGAAGTATACTGATTAGTATAGAAAAAGTTATGCAGTTGTTTAAAATTGGAATTTTTTTTTTATTTAAAGACTTTGTCTTACCACAAACTCTTCAAACTTGTATTACTTTTATTGAGTGTATTAACTGAGTCAATAAAGTTATATAAAAGCAATGGTTTGAGCGACCGACGACGATAATATATAAAGCTTGTTAGTAAATATAAAACCATTTTTATATTTCAGTTTTATACATAACGTGCCAGAAATACCTTCGTAAAAGATGTAAGTGCTCTTTCAGGAGAAATAATATAAAACAAATATGTTCCTGAAGTTTCATTAAATCCCTGAGGATGTAACAACAAAATACGTCATAACTTTGATAATAGGCAATATTTATAGGTAACTGGAATACTACCCCTATAATTATTTTAAAATTGAACGTGTCAGATCTGCTTGATTTGTAATTGTCACTAACAACAGCTAACAGCTTGATTTGTTATAAAATTGGATTAACTTAATTAAGCTTGGCAATGATACATTTTGTGGATTGACTATGCTCATTTTAATTTAAATACATTTTTCTATACGTTATGATTGTAGGATATGTTAGTTACAAAACATCATATGGATCAAGACGACTTACACAATTTGAAATTTACAGATCGATTTTGCTGGAATTTGATTGTTAGTCTATTTTATTTTTTGCAACACAAATTTGTGAAATTAAAACAGTAGCAATAACTCGTCGTTATAAAATATGTAAACATGCTACTTATACATTCAAAGTAAATACTAAAACTGCTAAAGTACAATATTTGTAACATGAGACTTCCACACATTTACAAACTTATAAAAGGTCATTTATACGAAATCTGTATTAATAATTTAATAGGCAATGCTCGTGAATCCAGTCCTCCATACCTAAACGCAATAGATTTTTGACTGTAGTGTTATTTAAAAGATCGAATGTACTGAACATAAATAACCATTCATTTTGAAAGAACTGAAGAAGCAATTATTCAAAAAGATGCCGAGATAAAATAAATGTCTAAACATTTAGAAATGTCACAGCACGAAGTAAAAACTATCTCCACAAATAAAATGCCATCCCCTTCGAGAATCTATACTATTTTAGGAAATTTATTTTGTTGTGTGTTCAATTTAGTATTTTAATTTGATTTTGAAGTACTTAGTATTTCTCAAAATGGTAGATAAAATATTTTTGATAACTCTAAATAGGTGCCCGATTATGTATATCATAATATATAGTAATAGAATTACTGTATGATTATATAGTTCATGGACTGTGTAATAAATAAAAAACAAAAGTATAAAATGGTTTAAAACAAACTCTGTAAAAATAATTAAACTATCTAACTTTAAAATCATACATCATTTTACTTACAATTTGTTGTCAAAGGGTATTGGATAATTAAAGAAAAATACTCTACGTTTTGATTCAACGCAATTGTATAAATACTCACAATTTGTAAAACTTATAATGATTACCTTAAATATTTAATTGAGAAAATCTAAATTAATTAACTCTTACAAACAAATAAAAATATTAGTCATATAACATAAATAGCTCTAAACGTGCCAGGTGAGACAATCTTGTTCAACGTGTGGATCAACTCCTTAAGGGGACAAACAAGGATAACAAAACAAATAAAGTCAGGACCACAGAGTCAGTAAATGCTGGGATAACTAGGATTTATTGTGGCCAGTAGTTTTATAACATCCACGTAACCAAGGTGCTGTGACAGACTTTAATACACTTTACTGACATTGTTTTCACTTCTTTCTGAAGATACTTATATTTTGTTATATATTATGTTGCATTACTAATTTGACGTTTTGTAAAAAATACTGTTGTATATGAATTAGTTATTTACAACGCTGTAAGTAAATTTGAAGTATTACCGTAATACTTAAAAGATTGGGTGTATTTTGTCTATTTACAATAATCGTTATATATTTGGGTCTTCATTTCATATAAAGAAATAAATTTGAAGAAATCCTTTTGACATATTGATTTAGTCATTTGAAAAACGCCTCATCTTTAAAAAGTAAATATTGTTGAAAATTAAAAATCCTTGCCAATACATTTTTACTAATGGCATTAGTATTTTATTTTCCTCGATCCCAGCAATATCTATATATATATATTTCTCCCATTCTAATTTATAGATTGACTTAAATTGAATACTGTTTTAAAACGTTCTAAAAAACACGTATTTGTAGTAGTCAATTAAAAAAATTTAAGATGGCTGTAAAATATGGAGGATGAGTGTTGTTACGAGGTTGTTGCTTATTCCTTTTTATTACGAGTAAACATTTGATTTTACATAAATAAAAATGGAACAAATATTACATGTAAATACTTATTTATAATGTTCGTAGTTTTTAGTTTGTTTTCGTTTTAGAATTCTTTACTTTATAAGACATAGTTGCAATTGTACTAAAGGTCTAACTTGATTGAAACTTGATATAAAATAGTTAATAAATTTTAATGTTAGTAATATGGAGTCACCTGTTGTTATTAGAAGGAGCCTACATGTAAGTTTACAGGAGTTAGGAGAATTGTTGTAGAATGATCCAGTATGTTATATAATAATTCAGAAGGTTCGGGACAGAATATTCTCAAATTTTCCAGAATGTTCTAGAATTTTTGAGAAAGTTGGAAAATGTTATAGAATATTTCAGAAAGTAAAAAAACTTACTGTTGCATATCCATTACTTATTTACAACGCTGTATGCAAATTTGAAGTACTACCGTAATACATAAAAGATTGTCCTACACATTTTCTCTATATACAATATTTGTTATATATTTGGGTCTTCATTTCATATATTATAAGAGGACACATGATGTAGTATACACATTTCAATAGAAGTTTTTAAATTTGTTTCGTATAATATATTACTAATAATATTCCATGTATTTGAGTTGGTTTCATGCAGTATCAGAAAGGATATCATTTTGTATAGCCTGTGGCCTTATTTTTGGCCTTTACACTTACATTTTGTTTTGCAGAAGATTAATAACAAATATTTGGTAGATATTTGGTAGTTTGTCTAGTACTCTAGTGTTGATTCTAAAATTGTAAAACTTCAGTTTTTAATTTGTATGTTTACAAACATTTTTTTGTTGAAATTTAAATCTTTAAGTAATATGTGTAAGCTGATGTTAACATTTAAACTGAGATACCTCGCAGACTATCTTACGCATATTAAGGGGAGTTTGACCTCTTTCACTGTCACGTGCCAACATAAATATGTATATAAAGAAGCAAAATATAAAAGCCCTAATATTTAATGAAGCAATTTATAAACTCAATATATATAAAGCAATACAAATAATTGCAATACAATGTGTAAATATATCGGTTTGTGTAGTAAATGTGTAAAGAAATTTACGAAAATGTACTGAACTAATTTCACCCAGATTAATATAAACCATTATTTACATATTCAAATTCTAATGTAAGGCCTATACTAGTGAGTATAGTTCGTGCCAAGTTCAGTTCCTTCAGTTAACCTAGGGTATAAAAAGTCGGTGATTTATTGGACTTGTCTGATTGAAAATTTCGAAATTAAATCTCCGAGTGCTAAAATTGATCGCCACCATAAATCATGATCCGTAAAAGTAAAGTTTGGAATACGGGAAGATAAATTATGGGAAATAAATACGACGACCGATGTTTTATAAAAACAAAACTTATTAGAAAACTGATAATTATTTGATTACATGTCGTGGTTATTCATTTATGTTATACTGAAAACACTCAGGGTAATGTAAAATGACCTTATTGTTCATACTTTGAATGAATGTTCGCTCTATATCCCAGATGATTTGTTCTGACTACTTAGTCTATTTGAAATCAAAACCAAACTATATGGTGATTATGAGAAAATATTATAAATTAAATATCTAGTAATTATTTTTTTAAATTTATTATAGGCATAAGTATTACAATACGTATATTTGTTTAAAATTATATTATTTTTTAAAAGATATTGAATGACTATGTAGAGCCACTTATACATTACTAGAATGATTTGGTTTAACATTACAAATCAAGTCCAGTAATATAAAAAGCGGCCTTCTTGCTTTGTTTTTGTTTTTGTTAAATCGGTGAAGGAGTAAATATTTGTCATATTTTTATTAAACTAAAAATACAATGTTACTTTAGAATTCGAGGAGTATTAGGTTAGGTTAGGTATATTGGCATGCAGGGTATTTCCCATTCAACAAAGCTGGTGTATTTAAAAAGTAAAATCTAATTTTTTATTGTTTAACATTGGGCTTTCATAATAAAACATTATTAATTACATACAATATTTTGGAGTGACAATACTAAAGAAATGTGTTTTTTTGACGAGATATATTTTTATGTAATACTGTTTAAGTTATTGATTTATTCAGTTCTTACTTGTTACATAACTGTAGGACCTCAAAAAAAACCAAAGTAAATAATTAGCAAATAGTAACAGATGGTGTTATAGTAAATCCAAATTATAACTGCATAAAATAAAATGTATGTGGGATTGAACACCACAAACGGAACTGAAGCCATTTAACACGTTCACTGCTACGCTAATTTCGTATTTCCTATGCCCTAGGAGCTGACCTTTTATTTTTTATATTTATATCCTAAATGCGTAGAAATTACTTTATTTTTTATTTTTGAACCTGACTATGTAATAATCACTAATATTTGAAAGCTGACGCACAGGCTTACAAACTGGTTTGCGAATATTCTTAAAATTTCCCAAATATGGGGGTTGGCGTGCGAAACTCACAATGCATAATTTATTCAAAATACTTCCATCAGGTGATTGGCGTGCAAAGAACGCAATGCACAGTGTATTGAAAACATCCCAAATACGGGGGTTGGCGTGCGAAGAACGCAATGCACTGTGTATTGAAGATACTCCCAATACGTGGGTTGTTGTCCAATGCACTGTGCGTCTGCCGCTTCTCATAGTGTTCGGTGTCAATCTCACATGTGCGTCCTTAGCAGTGAACGTGTTAAACACTTTTATTTTGATTTAACTTTTAACTTATATTATAAACTATCTGGCCCGATCCGGCTTTGCACGTATAGGCAAATCAAAGTTAAATGTATATTAACCAAAAATTATATCAATAAATCTACTATGTACTATATATTTTTTATTGGGGTTTTTAGTAACTTTGACCCCCCCCCCTACCCCCCCCCACCCCCCCCTCTAAAATGTCAAATGTTTTGAAAACCTTTCTCAGCGAGCACCCAGGGCCCTAGAGGAAGCTACATACCAAATTTCATTCCAAACCGTTAGGTGGTTTTTGAGATTTCATAATGAGTGAGTCAGTGAGTGGTATTTGGATTATAAATTTATATAGATAATGTAGCATATATAAGACAATATCATTATATCTCCATTATTTTAATTATTTAGTTCCGTTTGTGTGTTTAAGTGTTTTGTGTTAGTAATTCCACCCTCACATCATTCCTTTATTAACTGACAGCTGCGAGTCTGTTTGTGACATCTGACAACCAGGACAATACAACAATACACTTCAGATGGAATATATATTTCTCTAATCAAATATCTTTATAAAATATCGTATTTCTATGTCAATGCAGTTTTTTTACTGTGGACGTAGACACACATGTAATTTATAACGCTATTTGTAAAAACCATTTTTTTTTTGTAAATGTACTTCTTTATTAGACAATTGATTATTTAAAACTATACCCGGAAATTGTTATTTGTTGATTATGTGGAGCCTAAATTACATAAAATGATGTATAATTGACCATCCAAATAGTTACTAATAGTACCTCTATGTAACTCATAAATTGTAATGAAAATATGATGTAAATATAAATTTTAAATAATTTGTTTACTCTAATTTATCCGAGGTCTTTATTTCCAGTTGATGGATTTTAATATACTTTTAATTAAATTCCATGCAATTATAATTACTTCCAAGTAATTATAATTATCATTAAAAATATGTTGGAAGTAACTTTAATTAACTATAATTATATTGTAATAAATTGAGTTATTTAATAAGGACAAATTTTTAAAGCGCAAATTCTTTCCAAACTTTGACAACCTGTAACGCATTTTGCTATTCAAAATATTAAAGCTTGACAGCTTCAGTAGATATTACAGTTGTATTAAGTGACCAAAAGTTGAATTCAGACGATTCATAAATATGGAAATCTGCTACGAAAGTTGTAGTCCAGCCTTCATGTATTTTTATTACACATTCATTAATTAAAGATGTTGCTGAAAAAGAATGTTCAGAAAGTTTTAAATATTCAGTATTTTCTTTGGAAATCTTTCCAATTTTCTTTTTGAAAAGGACATGCATCATGCAACAATTATAAGTTCAAAAAGGCGGTAGATAACTTTTCCAATCTAACTAATTTTTCTAAGATTTTAAAGACAGTTTTTTCTGTTGTAATTCAAAATGGAAAAGTATCAACACTATGTAAATTAGTTTGTTAGTGCAGGTAATATATTATGATTTGCATTGGAATAATTGCACCCAGGTGATTTTTGTAGTGATAACTTCTATTGGCCCGTTGGGCACTTTCTTTTGACTATGTTTTTGAAATATTGCGTCTCGAACTTTTTGCGTAGAAACAAGTCACAGCGTGGAGCTGGAGCAGGCGATAGCTAGTGTATATAGACAAGTAAGCCCGTACTTCCGTTTTAAAATGTAGATAGGAGCGTTTCAAACGCAACTCAAACGCGATTACTCAGAACTAGTAGCCCATAGGCTGTTTACTCGTCGTAACTTCAAGTATATTGTTACGGTTTTACTTGGAGAGGGTTTTAACGGTTTTTGTTTAGCTGTTTGAATACTTTTACTATCATTTCATTAAATTAACAGTTAATTTGAATAAGTCCAAAATATAACTTAAAATAGTTGTCTTATTTTTTAATAGTACTAAAATTTCTGTTATAAATATTTCATCACCTCTTTTCACGTGATTTACTACATACATAAAAAGTGACTCATGATATAGGTAAATGTGTTGAATTTTATTTGTTGGATTCGTTAATACAGAAAGTCGGTAAGTATATTGACAGTTACAATTATATTTATTATTATTTGAGGATTTTTCCATAACTTTTCTATAACTTTTTAAATGGAAAATGTATAACCTTTGATTACGTGTTTCTAAATCTGATAGACAGAAAGGAAATCATATATATATTTTTTTAATTACCACTTTTTAAGATACTTAACAATTTTAATAAATTTAAAAAAATTTAATTGTTTAAAGTTTCTACAATTTCTTAGATTAGGAAATTTAAAACGATATTACATTTTTCTAGTCAAAGCTAACGACTTTAATATATTTTGAACTAAACAAATGGAATATGGTCAATTTTCATATTGATTATTTATAATTTGATATAATTAGATTATACTAGTGGCTTGTAGAGGCAATGGCCCCTATATATAGGCTATATTTCTAGGAGTAATACATCTTCGTGATGGCTTACCTTTGCGAGGTGGTCTTCCAGCGTTATTCATTACAGTAAAAAAGTACAGTTGAAATAATTTTAAAATGTGTTTAATCATATAGCCTAAGCTTTGATTTCAATGCTCACTTTGAAACAAAAACACAGCTACAATAACAAAACACATCACAAAACTGCACATTCAGGTGTTGTTATGATAGCTGAATTATCCAATTTATATTCAATCTCCTGTTTTAACTCTAAAATCACTTGATTTACACCTATATATTATCATGCTATTTAAATGGGAATTATTACATAAAATCACCTGTTTTCAATACTAAAATCACTTGATTTACACCTACATATTCCCATGCTATTTAAATGGTAATTATTTTATTCCGTAACAAATTTTCGTGACACAATTAAGAAAAATTAATATTTTCCCCCAAAACTTCATGCCCAGACCTCTAAAATGAGACCTCTCCTAACTTTCTACGACCTACCGTTCGCTCACAATTTCATTTGCAAATTTGAGCTTACGGAATTAGATATATAGATACACCCTTAAAATGGAATAAAAATGTGTAACGTATAAAGTGAGAAAATATGTGAAATATACTGTTTTTCAGATTTACTGATAACTGAAAATGTACTTAAATGACTTACTTACAATTTTTAGGAGTTAAGAATAATTTGTTATTTGAATAATTAATAAAATTATGAATTTTCAATATATGATATAATATTTTTTGACAATATATTGACTTGTGTAATTTGATGAAACTTATTCTCCTCTAGTATTTATACTGATATAAATATAAATCTGTCATAAAAGTTATCATTTCCAACATGTGGTCTTAAGCACACCCAATGTTTTTTTTAGGGATAGTCACCGACAAGGCCAAGAAAATTATTTTAAAATTAAAAACAGGAACAGTAGTCAGCAAAATGGAGTAGTCAGATGCTCGGTTAGTAAAGAGCCGCATACGTTATCAAAATATGCAATGACTCATTTTGAAAATCAACCTGGCGATACAATATTCACAGGTACCAAAATCATAGATTACTTTTCAACCATTTGCCGTCTGCAGGTAATAGATAAACATTTTTCACGAAGGTAAATCAAATACAATCTTATCTTTGATTATAAAATTATTTGTTTTTATATTTTCTGTGACGGTTTAATAAATTTAATTATTTTTTAAATTTAATGTTTTTAAATTGTTATTTTATTACAACCGATTAATAAAATCTGTTTCTGAAGATGGTTTTAAGTTAATTTATTTTGTACAAATTGAAAAATACCCAATTCCGTGCACGTTCATAATTTGAGAACTACTAATTTTTACTACTTACCCTGAATCTTAATCCTGAACATTATTTGTATTCAGGATAAGCAATTCATCTCTTTGTCATGCCCGGCAATCAAACAATAATAAAAATTGTATAATAACATCATAATAATCACACACATCATTCGGTGCTTCTTGAAAGTAGGTTTATATTTCATACTTTTTGAAAGAACAAATTTTTTCCGATTTTGTAGCAAAATGCAATAGTAACTTTATGTTTATAGTAACTTATGTCTACAGATCCTTCATTTTGATGGCTGTCCCTAACATAGAATAACTATTACAAAGAGGTATTACGATTTCATACCTTTTGACTTTTCTATTAAGTAAACAATTCTATGATATTTGCTCTGCCTTGTTCAAATTGCACATATTCTTAAACTGGATTTAATATAAAAAAGTTCAGTTGTACTTTATTTGTATGGCGACTTGTATGCCTATTTTGGTTTATGTCAGATTCATACGTAAACTATTTTTTTAGGTCTAGTCACCGACTACGCCAAGAAAATGATTTTAAAATTAAAAACAGGAGCAGTAGAATGGTAAGGTGCTCGGTTAGTAAAGCAAAATATGCAATTACTGAATTTGAAAATCATATTGAGCCTATTTTACCCGGCGATCCAATGTTGACAAGTACCAAAATCAGATATATGGCTCGGACCAATAAACGTAGAGTAAGTATGCACTGTTTCATTATAGCACAATCAACCAGCCAACCTTAAGCGGGTTTGCAATATTGCTTCATAATGCAGGCTTAGATGTAGTGAACTGAAATAGCTTACTTAGAGCTTATGATACAAGATGATTGTTCTAATTATTTCAAACTTCCTTAAAATTTGTTTAAACATATAAAATTTAATTATAACTGAACGTACCAAAAATATAGCATGTAGTTCGGAAAAGAACTATTTAAAAACATATGTGTCTTCGTTTGTAGGCACTGTTTTTAACTCTAATAATTGTATTTTAACAGAGGCTGAAATTTGTGTATTTCATTTTCGACAGGCATATTAATTATTTAGGTTATAGACGCTTATTTAATTATAATCAGGTTATAAAATTTACAAAAATTATCCACGCTATGTTTAATGGCGTACACACATTGTTTTTCTGCTGTGAATGCAACCGCTCTGTATAGTTAACAGAGTCATTGGGATGTTAGGAATGTTTTTATTGGAATGTGGTTAATACTTACGTGAAATAGTAACTGTTCTTGTTCGACCTATTCGGATAATAAAAACGCTTGGAATTAATACACTGCATACAGAGGTAATTGAAAGGTAAACAGACCCTAAAATTATACGATTTATTGCACTACTAACAAACCCCTGTAGTTTAATTTCTAACTACTCAAAGTAATTAAAAAACTTAATCAACTAAATTAACGACTCTGATTCAACTTGTTTACTGACATAAAGCAGGATTCGGAAGAAACTATACTTCTTCTGAATACTTTTTAAAGATGTAATGCGTTGTAATGGAGGCGTGGGAAAAACATTTGGTTTAGTATCATAATAAAAACAAATTAAATTGACCGAGCGTAAGCGAGGTCTCCGCTTTAACTCGACCGTTCGGCATTCCATCTGTGTGTCTGTGTGTCTGTCTCACGATTACGGCCAAACGCCTTGACCGATTTTGATGATTGTTTGCATGCATGTTCATTATTATAAGGCCGAGCGATGTATATATACGGGTTTTTCCATTTTTCATTTTTAACTAGTTAAATAAAATAAAAATGGCGGGCGGACAGTTTCTCTCAGTGTAAGCATTTTCCTAAAGCCAGTTTGTGGCTTAACCGTAAGTCGAATTTAAAAACTAATGACATTTTGCTAATAGCAAATTTGATTTTCAACAAAATTGTATCCTTGATTTTTTTCCGTATCTCTAACGGTAAGCTCACAAAATGGCCGTAAACTTCAAATTTATTAAAAATCGTTCTAGTTTTTGTATTTCAACCATGTTTTACACGTTTATTCTAAACCAAATCAAAAGTGCTGCATATATTTTTTGTAGATAAAGGTTCAAAGAATTCATATATGCCAGTAAAAAATGATTGAAGTAAATTTAACAAAGTTATTAGCTCAAGAAACAACATGTTCAGTAACGAAAGGAAAAAGTTCAACTTTAGGCCTACATAAAAAGTAATCAATATTTTTTAAGTAATTTTTTTCATAAATAAATGTTAAAAAAATCGTAATTTACATTACATGTTTGTGTATAAAAACATTTATCAATTTCAAATTTCTTATTTTGAAAACTCCAGTTTTTATGGTCCTACTACAAGACTGCTAACAAAACTAGGCCTGTTTTGAATAGTAATTTAGGAATATATCCTTTGTCAAAAAATTACATATTAAATATTTGACTTAGTTTTGCTTTAACCACGAAATTAGATCAAACGAATTAAGCTCTCACAGACGCATCAAATACGACTTTCTAAAATTAGATCAAACGA
>JAGFPH010002940.1:0-12096 GCA_018207615.1 Philaenus spumarius | reverse complement strand
CGAATTAAACCTCTCACAGACGCATCAAATACGACATTCTGTGTGAACAACCGTTGGAAATGGCACTTCGGGAGCGTGAGAAAGTTGAGTTTTGAATAAAATTATTTTCCTTTTTTTTTGTCAATATTTCTCAGCACTGTAAGAACAAAACCGTTAGAGTACATAAGATTTGCTTTACACATTAAGAAAGTTAAAATATTGACAATCCAAAGTTATCTCTATATAATTGATTTTTTTCTTTGTTGCACCACACAGTATTTAGAGTGGTACTGTTTGGTAACTTTATTAAGGAAGTGTTGGTTCGTGGGTTGAGATCACTATCACGATGCTAGTTTGGAGTTTGTTTTCATTATTTCTAATATTGTAATATGATATGGAACTGTAAATACATTGTTAAGTTTTAGTTATTTAAACATGTAAATATTTAAGTTTATGTTTTCCCCTCAATAACGCGATATTTGTAGCTACCTTACGCATTTTTAACCTACATAAAAGACAATGCCCCCTAAAAGAAAATCTTTAAAAGTTAAAGCTCAAGAAAAACAAAAAAAAAAACGAGAACTGGAAACCCAGGAATTTTATGTCCGGTGTCTCTGGAAACAGTGAAAAAACGAATAAATTGCTAAATAATTTTTCACTGGCTAAACCTTCTACTTACTTCCTTACTGGCACACCATTTTTAACCTAGCTCAAACCCACATTTGTTATTTCAACGAGCGTTGTCTACTGTTCACAGAACTACTAGTAACCAACCAAATCGATTTCTATTAACTTGATAGATTTCTAACAAATATTTTTATGTTCCTTTGTTTTAAGTTTTGTGTTTAAGCATTTGCTTTAGTAAAAGAAACAACAAGTACTTAATACATTAAATTATACACGTATGCTATTTTAAAATATCTATAGCAATATTATTTAAAAATAGTTCGTCTACATGAAAAATCATTTACTTCATTGACTTTATTACAAATATATTTTTACACTAAATACAAACTTATATGCGTACGACTTTTAATAAAGAATTTGGATTGCTTAACTGTATGCAGGTTCTGCTATTAAAGATAGGCGAGCAGCATACAGTGCAAGTAAACTCATCGATGGTAAATGGGATTCGAAACTAAGTAACTGCGAAGCAGAATTTTTTTATAATGCGAAAAACCTTTGTGGTTATCATCGCCTGCGAAGCAGAATTAACAAGCCCCTTTAACCACTACTCCAGTCAATTTCTACTAAATACAGGCAATGAAATAAAAACTATTGAAAATTTTTGACCACATAGATAAAAGCAAGTAAGAAGGTAAAATCGCGGAAAAAATCTTTTGATTTAAATATAAAAATATATTGAGATTATTACAACAATGAGTGAAGGACATTGCTTCAATGATTCCCTTTGCTTCTCTCAAGTCACAGGTTGTAGCTACCTAAGGGCGTTTACGATTTACATAATAGACAAAATAATCAATTTATGAGACGGTTGTGCTAATTTAAAGCCCAAATTAACCAAATCTAGACGGTCGTAGAAGTGTCGCCAACTTTTAATATTATTAACAATCACAATTACATTCTCTATCTATACTGTTTAGTATTTACAAATAAAATAAATCTCGAAAGTATTTGTTTTCTTACATTTACCATCGATCAAACATACCTCTAGGCAGTTATGCATTTTTAATATCTTACACCTTCCACAATCATTTCTGCTTGAAATTTTAGATTTATTTCGTACAGTGTGAGTGTGTTAAGTAAGTTATTCATAACTTAAAACAGAAAATAAAATTGTTATTTTTAATAAAACACATTACAATTTTAGCTAGTTTAATAAAAAGATTACATTTATTTCGAATATTAAAACATTCTGCAGTAATCAATTTATTTCTAATATAGTGTATGCTTTGTATTTTTAGTTTGTTTCAACCTGTATTAATAAATTAAATATTTGAATTTCTGTTGAAATATTAATTTAGCCACATTTTAAAGATTTAGTAGGGTTATATAAAATATATATTATTGGATTTATATTTTGATTTTTACTGAACAAAATGAGATTACTCTATTTAATTTTTTATAACTTTGTATGTAAAGATGTAGGCAAGATGTGGATGGTAGATGAAAAAAGCTCTCTTAAAATAAAACCAACTTTAAATCTCTGTACTCCACGTAGACAAATTAAATTCTTAATATGTATTTTTCTTACGTTTTTCAATTGAAATTCTAAAGCATCCAATAAACCCCAAACTGGTAAGAATCAACTGATAGGGCAAATAATTAAAGAACTACAAGGACACTTAGTTCTGATTGCAAAGGCATTGTAAATTTAAACAAGAACGATCAGGCCCTTAGGGTCTAAGGCGTCCCAGAAATGGTCCTTTAGGGAATTGCACAAAGTCTGTCTGTACCAATATATTTAGCGCTACCTAGGGATTGGTGGAAGTGTCTCAGTTCATTACTTATTCTGATTCAAGTCAACGATTCGTATTGTATTTAATTTATTAGTTATATCGTTCTGTAATTTATTAATAAATATTTGACTTAAATTTTTTAAACTTTATTAAGCTAAAAATATAATTATTTATATTTTTAATACTATTTATAATTGTTATAAATGGTAAAAAATATTTGCTTATAACCTAAAAATATAACTATTATATTTTACAAATTTGCATAAATCTAAACGATTTATTAGCTGTGTAATTCTCGTATACAGGTTAATAGTATAGTTTAAATATCAATGTTACAAGAACAATCATGTTGAAACTTACTTACAATTATAAATAAATAGAGAATGAAAAGATAATTTGTATTAAAAAAATCTGGTTGTTAAAAATCTCGTACCTTAATTGAATGAAATTTTTATCATACAGTATTACAGATTACAAATACAAATATTAGAATATAGTTTATAGGAAGAAATCATATAGTAAAATTGTTCCTAAAATCCTTATCTCTGAAAATAACTTAAATTTTCTGAGGAAAACAACCAAGCTTACATCTTATTTTTAATTACATAAAATTGACAAGGAAACTACTGCACATAAACCTCCCTCTTCAAAAAAATACACAATTTGTTCGCCACAAAGGAAACATATTGTTTATATGCTTCTAGGAATGTTCTTAGAATTTCATAACTATTGTTACACCTCAATTTTCTAACATTCATACTACTTTTATACTTCCTTTCTTTTTGAAACTCTCAAACCCTTACAACTATTAAAATATTTGAAATTGATTTAGATAACATCTATATATATAAAAATGAATTGCTGTTCGTTAGTCTCGCTAAAACTCGAGAACGGCTGGACCGATTTATCTAATTTTGGTCTTAAAATGTTTGCAGTAGTTCATAGAAGGTTTATACGTAAAGAAAAATTTGAAAAGTTTCCAGAAAAAGTTTCAAATTTGGAAGAAACTCAACAGCCTTTACTGTATGAACTCAAAACCATAGCTTACAAAAACAGCTGTTCGTATAAAAAGCTTAGCATCACGTTATGTTTGTTTACAATCATTACCATAGCAACATTACTTAGCAAATTTATAATCACTTTAATACTCTTCAAAACTAACAGTTTTTTAAGGTTAGATTGAAAAACTATAAACAAACACAACGAAAAATCAACGAAAAATGCTTACAGAATTATAATTCAACTCGAACATTGGTTATTAAATATCTATATAGGCCTACCTAGAGATATGCTGTTTAAAATATTGTTTATATAAAATATATCATAACTATGAATTGTTTAATACTTTTCAAAACATATTTTCGCTATCAATAATAATAATAACAAACAAATTATTTGACACCATGCATAACCATAAACATACACGAGTTTAAACATATTTTATTGAAAACTAAACAAACAATCTGAATTAAACTAAATGCCATTAAAATATCACATTCGTAGCTTTATTTTGATATATAATTGTATATTTAAATACTAAACAATATCTTACACTAATTAGGCCTATACATTTAAAATTACAAACGCGGATGTCACAAAGTGATTCAAATATCTTTTCTACGACCCCCAGCTAATTTAAACCCTCGCTAAGAAAGGGTTAAAAGAAATTCGAAATTTTAGGGCGGTTTGGGGGGGGGGGGTCAAAGTTACTAAAAATCCCTATAAAAACGAATTGGAATTAAATTTGGTACGTAGCTTCCTTTTAGGCTGTAGGTGCTCGCAACATTATCAATGAAATTAAGTGAAAGTCAAAATTAGTAAAAACTATAAATTAAAACGATATATTTAAAGCTTGTTCATGTTAGATAGTAGTTTACAGGAATACAATTTTCAGTGCTTTCTTAAATAGCGTAGCCTTTTTTCCATGACCACAGTAGGATACGCACGGGTATTCAACGAACACTTAAAAAGAATACAATTACGTCAAAAAGATTGAAAATACTAACAACCATGGGCAACGCCGTAAGGGACAGCTAGTGTATTCATAAAAATAAGTACTCAATCCCTCCGTAAAAATGTAAATGTAATGTTTTAATTATTCAACGTTTGAACCAAAAAAGGAACAATTACTTTTGTTTTATCATTCGTGATATCACAGGCGACAGACAAATTTAACTTTAACGTAAAAACGTTGCTAATTAATTTCTTAGGAGTTATTTTCCTCATTTACTAATTCTTTCATTCTGTAAGTTTAGTTAAAGAAAGATGTAAAATTAAAGGTTCAAAAATAATTGTAATAAGTGTTGTCAATTTGTTTAGTTATTGGTTATCAGTTTGGTAGTTTGGAAATAAAATACTGATAAATTGTTATTATTAATGTAAAATTTATTAAATAATTCAACTACGATTTTTGTTTGAAGTCATAAAAGTTGTTTAATATAAAGTTTATTTTAAACTTTGATTAAACTTTTAAACGCGATCATTAATTGGCCGAGAGAAGCGAGGTCTCCGTTTTAGCTCGACCGTTCGGCATTTCGTCTGTATATATCTGTCTGTCTCACGATTACGGCCAAACGCCTTCTTAACCGACTGTCATGATTTTTTGCATGAATGTTCTTTATTCCTAGGCCGAGCTCTGAATATATTTTTTTCCATTTTTCTTTTTTATCCCATTTAATAAAATAAAAATTGCGGTCGCACCGATTCTCTCAGTGTAAGCTTTTTTCCAAAGCCAATTTGTAGCTTAACCTCAAGTCGAATTGAAAAACTAATAATATTTTGAGAGTAGCAAATTTGATGTTCTGCAAAATTGTTTTCATTATTTTTTCCGCGTCTCTAACGGTAAACTCACAAAATGGCCGCAAGCTTCAAATTTGTTAAAATGTCGTCAATTTTTTTGTATTTTAACCATGTTATTATACTGCTATTCTTTAGATATATTCAGAAAACTTTATAATTTTATGGAGAGGAAGAGAGAGAGAGAGAGAGCAAGTACCTGCTGTCTTGCTCTTTCCTGTGCTACGTCAGTGTGGCCGCTGTGAGTGAGATGTGGAGGGGGAGCCGAGATAAGGTCAACGAGCTATAGCCCAACCACTTAGAAAAGAACCTGCGCAGAACCGTGATCTCGAGAGTGGCTTGCGCACGGATGCATTGGCAATGGCGGGGAGGGGATTGGAGCGATGGAGGGGATTAGTCACTGCCTGGTCGTTGGTGCCATCGTATCTTTGAAGTAAACGTTTGTGTCAGTCCGAGTCCGTGCTAATCGCTATTTACACACTTTAGTTGTATCTAGTCTTGTGAATGTCATGTCTTCTTCGTCAAAATCGGCTTGTACTTCGGGTCGTCCGTTACGTGGCCAGGCTCGTGAATTAGTGTTTAATGTTTACACTCATCTGAAGGAGCAAAAAGAACAATTTAAATTAAAATACAATGTTTTTGAAGCTACAAGTAATGCTACAGGTGTTTTGGAGTCTCTGGTCAAGAAAATTGCGGCTGAAGGAAAACAATCTCTCGCAAAAGGCAGTTTGACGTTCTCCACTCCTCAAGGGAAAAAACATTCTCGAAATAAAATAATATTTGTTGACGATTTCACGCAATGTGTAATTAGAAGAAAAATACACGAGTTCTATGTAGTGAAAAAAACTCCTCCTACATTGGCCAAATTACAAAGTGTGTTGGAAGAAGAAAATATTTTAAAATGTGGGAAAGAGTTTTTAAGAAAGCTTTTGATTAAAATGGGGTTTAAATGGATGAAAACTCAAACAAAAAGGAAATTATTAATAGAACAACCTCATATAGCAAGCTGGCGGGCAAACTATTTACGTAACATCCGAAAACTAAGGAATGGCAAGAAAAATATAGTATATGTTGATGAGACATACGTAAATAAAAGCCACACAACACCAATGTGCTGGCAATCGAAGGATGAAGTCGGCTTTACTAAGGAAATTGGTAAAGGTCCTAGATTGATTGTTATTCATGTCGGCGGTGAAGCAGGATTTGTTCCGAACGCCTTACGAATATGGGACAGTAGGAAAAAAGCTACGAAAAAAACACAAATGCGACGGAAGATTACCATGATGATATGGATTATAATAACTTTTCCAAATGGGTAATTCAGTGCTTAATTCCGAACATACCCAATAACACCGTAGTCGTTTTGGATAACGCGAGTTACCATAACAAACAAGACGACAAGAAGCCAAATAGTTCATGTTTAAAGTCCGATATACAACAGTGGCTTTCCCGGCATAACATTACATACACCCCTTCAATGACAAAACCTGAACTTTTAATGTGTGTTAAATCTGCTCAAGTGCCACAGACATTCTCAATTGACCAAATAATTACTGGTGCTGGACACACGGTAATTCGTCTCCCCCCCCCTACCATGCGGATTTAAACCCAATTGAGTTAGTGTGGGGAGATGTCAAGGGAAGAGTCGCTGAAAAAAAGTCAGAATCGTTGAAAGAAAAACAGGAGCTATGTTGTAAATTATTCAGCGAATTTACAGTAGAAAAATGGCGAAAATGTTGCGAACATGTGTATAACATTGAAGAAGAGTATAGGAAGAAAGATGCCATAATTGATCAAACAATAGATAGCTTTATTATTTCTGTTAACAACGAATCATCTGACTCCGAGGAATGTAACGGTAGTGAAAAAAATGACAGTGAAAGTGATTGTGTCGACAGTGAACTTGAGGGCGCTTCAGTTTTACCATTCGAGCAGTACTGAATTTGATGAGTTTTTGTATGTTAAGTTAAGAATTTATTACACTTTTACTATTATAAGTTGCGTGTTACTATATTTTATCTCATCTAAATACACTGGAAATACTTTAACATTTAAAAAAAAATAGAATTCATTTAAATTTTATTTTACCTACCAAATAAAACACATAAATTAAAATTTTAAACACAGTAAATGTCTAACTGTGTGTCTTACTTTTCCATGAGATTATAAAATAGAATGTTTGTACAAACGCGCGGCCGCTCTCCCAGTCACCAAAGAGGGGATAGAGACAGGGAAGGCGGGAAGTCCGGCTTCTCCTACCACAGTTCCACCTGCGCGAGACGTAACTGCTGCAAGGTTTTTTTCTAAGTGGTCGGACTATAGGTCTACTGTTCACAGAACTACTATATTTTATAGTACATATTGTTTAAAACGTTGTAGGTTGGCTGCGTTGGTAGTGCCTTGACTCCTCCCTTACGTTTCGTTTTAGCCCTATTAATTGACCGAGCGAATCGAGGTCTCTGTTTTAGCTCGACCGTTCGGCATTTCGTCTGTGTGTCTGTCTGTCTCACGATTACGGCCAAACGCCTTGACCGATTGTAATGATTTTTTGCATGAATGTTCCTTATTCCAATGCCGAGCTACTATATATATGGTTTTTTCATTTTTTATTTTCAACCCCTTAAATAAAATTAAAAATGGGGGCCACACCGTTTCTTTCGGTGTAAGCTTTTTTCTAAAGCCAATTTGTGGCATAACCGTAAGTCGAATTGAAAAACTAATGACATTTTGCAGATAGCAAATTTGATGTTCTACAAAATTGTTCTCTTTATTTTGTTCCGTATCTCTAACGGTAAGCTGACAAAATGGCCGCAAACATACAATTTGTTAAAAATCCTAAAGTTTTTTTAATTTAACCATGGTTGAATACGTTTATTCTTTAGATATCTTCATAAAACCTTATAATTTTATGGAGAGGGAGAGAGTGAGAGCGTGCTACTTACTGTCTTGCTCTTTCCTGTGCTACGTCAGTGTGGCCACTGAGACTGTGAGTGAGTTACTTCCTTACTGGCACAATATTTTTAACCTAAGCACAAAATTACTTTTGTTATTAAAGAGCAAGGTCTACTTTTCACAGAACTATTAGTATTTGACGTTAAAGTGAACAGTTACAGTTCATTGTAAATTTTACCACACTTGAGTCTATCATAACATAGTTTTACAACTTTTGCTCAATAAAGTATTGAAGTTATTAGGTGTGTTGTAAATTTTTTAATTGTCAAGTGGTTCTATTTCTTTAAAAAAATGTTCCGGATATATAACTTAAAGTTTTACTCTTGTATGATTTATATATTTGGCTTTCACGTAATACAATCTACTAATATGTACTAAAAGAGAAAGCAAGTACGAATCCAGCAATATGCTTGTTTACAAACAAATATTTTCGGTGAAGTTACTGAAATTTAATGAATGATACTTTAAAGAAACAACTAACAATTAGCAGGTAACCACAGCTGCTATCTCGTATATGAGTATAAGCCCATTTATTTACTAAAACTATAATACGATGTCCCAAATAACGCGTAGTATTTTTAGTTACAATCGATCTATTTCTCCCATTTAGGCCTAAATACATAATTTTCTAAGCAGAATTAACCGTTAAATATTACATTTTAAACCAGTTTGTTACTCCTAACAGGTGTTGAGGTGCGTTTCACTTTACGAGTAGGCATTTTACCTAATATTTGTCCTTTTTGAATAATATACTTACTTCTTACTTCTTACTTCTTATACTACGTGCGTCCAGCCTCAGCGCCGATTGCACGATGTCTTCTGTACAGATGGGCAGCATGCTGCACAAGTTTTGTGGAGGTGAGTATGGATGACATAAGATCCCCTGTGGTGTTGTCACCCTGAAGATGTCTCAGCATTTCCCCTCTGACTGCCCCATCACCATGGGAACACTCAAGGACCACATGCTCCAGGCTCTCGCTCCTCTGTCCACATCTAGTGCACAGAGGTGAATCCGTCATACCGAAACGGTACAAGTATTCCTCGGTGATGATATGTCCGGTTCTGGATCGGGAAATGAAAGTTTGAGTCTGCCTATTGTGGTTCCTATATATCTCCAAATCGTTTGGCCCCTTCAGCAGATTGAACAATCCTCTGCCAGTTGTATCATTCTTCCACATGTTTTGAATAATATAATTGTAATGATTTTTTGTTTCATTTCCTATATACAGGGTGTTGTTTACAAACTCCCTGGAAAAATTTTGTGTATTTTGTTCCTTAGGTCAAGACAATCAAAAAACGTCACATAAATATGTGTCTGAAATGCCTAGTTTTCTGTCTATCCGTCTGTTTGTGTTTTTTACAAATTATTTTATAACTTGAGTACTATTTTAGATAGAAACTTCAAATTTGGCAAGAACGTGTACCTTGGTAAGTCAAACAAGTGTATATAGTTTCTTTACGATATCTTAAACAGTTTCAATATGGCGGCCATTTAAAAAATTTTGATGTTTAATTTCACGAAAACCGTAATTTATATTTTAAAAAATGTTACCAGAAATAAACAATGTTGAATTTTAAGACGACCAAAATCATACTGTATTTGCTACAATCGGATAGTAAATAACTGAGTAATGAGAAATTTACCTCATTAAGTAACAACTGTACACGGCAAATTGTTGTTTAGTGAAAATTTCGTATGATATTTATTTCAGACAAATACACAAAATATTTCCAGGGAGTTTGTAAACACCCTGTATAACTACACGAGAAATGTTTATCATGCTTCATTACTCTGTCTTCATTGCTTCTCTAAAAATAATTAGAGGCCTATGCTTTTAAGGGTAGTTAACTCATTTCATCCACAGACTCAACTAATTAAAATGCAAATGGATTTTCTTTCTCCTATATCAATTAATAATATTTACAAAATTTCGACTCTATCTTCGTAAATGTAACATAATGAATAATAAGTTATGTTAACACGCTACTGTGTCCAGGCTAGGAACCGATTTTCCGTCCTAAACTGGAAGGACGCTGTCTGTGAAGTCACCAGGACAATGGCATTTCCAATGTAATGCGTCAAAGAGATTCACAGTTAGCAGAAACAAAACGATAACAAATCTTTTGTTAACATCACTTCAGTAAGAGGAGGGAGAGGTCTTTATACTAGTGATGTCAAAAAAAAAAAGACCTGTTACTAAGAATAACAAAATCCATCCAATTGCTTTGGGTAAAATGAATAATGCTAAACCTGAAAAACTCAAAGACAGTCTATTGAAATATCATTTCGGTGAAAACTCTAGGAACCTAAACGAGTTGTATTTCTACAATGAAGTCTTGAATAAGTATATTCCAAATGGTGTCTTTCCTTAAGTCAGTTCAAAATAAATTTCTGTATATTTAACATTTTTGTTCCAATACCTTCCTTATCCAGTATTGTTTGTTCCAAAAGCAGTCTTGTATGTACAATTCCAAAAGCTGCCTTCTCCATACTTAAACTTCAAACATTTATTAACATACACGTAACTAAAAGTACTTGTATTAACATAAAATTAAGTATAATTGAGATTATTTTCGTTCTATGATCCATAACGATTCACAATGTTAGGCAGGTTTTGGAACTATATGACTCATAGTTTTAGGGGTTAGAATCCTTATACGCAAATAATTAAAATGCAAGAACTATAATTTTAATATGTCTCATATGAAACATTTTTTTCCAAAATTTCAGCTCTTGATTTTTATTTTTATTAAAGGTGAATTGTTTTTCGTGTGGTTAACAAATTTTAAACCCATAAATGTAAGTAATTGAAATAGGTTTTACTGCGTAAGCTCATTTCAATTCCAAATTTGGTAACGATCAGTCAACGGCCTGGGCGTGTATAGCGAACATATACAAACTGGAACATACAATATATCCTCAGGCCTTTCTTCTTTATAATATTATATATAAATTCAAAATCAGTTATTGTGGTTAATTCAAATCTACTAGTATTTCATCCTTTAGACGAGACAAATCAAATGTGTATATTTTTAAAGATTCGTGTACTGTATATAGCTACATAGTTAGTGTACGAATTAATATTTATTTTTAAAAGTATTTATCCCATTTTAACTTTTATAACGCACCTAATCGAAATGTTTTTAATTCTTGTATATCACCTTATAATATTCCAAAATTCTGCTCTTAAGCTTGTTGGCGGTTAGTGGAATTTATACTCATTTGATAAGGGTAGCTACTTTAACTACTTTAACTAATTGGTAGTCATTAGTTTGATGGGTTTTTATTTTGTATGCAACATTTATGAAACATGATTTAATAATTAATGTTAGTTCTCAAGGAAAGTAAAGTATTAAATATGTTTTGTTGCAGGACTTGGTATCACCGTTTTCATCCCTTAAGGGTCGCCTCTAGCTGTCGGTCATGTTGGTTGACACTCCATAAGACCAATGTTAGATTAAAATCCAAATGTTTACTTTATTTTTTATCGGAAAATTATAAACGATTGGCATTTTAAAGCTATGGTCAATATGCATGCAAATGGCTTTTTCAAAACTAAGAAAAATATTTTGTTTAATATTTATTAACAATTTAAAACATTGATGTTTAATATTTTTTTATGTTGTCGCAATTAATTATAGCGAAAAACTTCCAAGCCATTCTCATGAAGAATTTCGTTCCCAAGAGTTTGGTATTTTTTTTAAAACGCTATTTGTACAATTGCGGGTTTTTTAATGGATTTAGGCTGAGCAATGTCTGTGTAACCTACCGCCGCTATAGGGTGATCTTAAATATGTTTTTACGTTCTAACTATTAATTATAGCGAAAAATTACCAAGCCATTCGGATGAAGAATTTTGTCCCCAAGAGTTTGTTATTTAAAAAAAAAAAACGGTATTTAAATAATTGCGGGTTTTAAATGGATTTAGGCTGAGCAATGTCTGTGTAA
>JAGFPH010002939.1:159339-170998 GCA_018207615.1 Philaenus spumarius | reverse complement strand
CGTCACGGTTGAGAATCGCCGAACTATCCACGTAACCAGACGGAATCTCGTTCCAGTAGAGAATCTTCGAACTATCCGCTTAACCCGACTGCAGCGCGTTCCGGTAGAGAATCACCGGACTATCGGCATAAACCGACTGCAGCGCGTTCCGGTAGAGAATCACCGAACTATCCGACGTCAGCCCGCTCCGGTAGAGAATCACCGGATCATCTCCGCGCGAGCTACGCGTATAACGTATTTTACATTATATTACAAGGGTTTAAGTTCGGTCGAGTCCGCGGGTAAGACCGGTAGAAAAATATATCACGAGGTTAGCCTAAGTTTTATTTCGTCAAAGTAAGGCTTTCGGGGGTTGCGGGGGAGCCTTTCGTTCGGAAAATACCGGTCCGCCGGTCTTAATTTCTTAAGTCCGATTCGGATTTACTCGGGAACGATCGGTAATGTTCGGGATTATATAGTGCAATTTATACTGTATTACAAGGGTACTATAACATTTAAAGCTAATAATTTCTTCTAAGTCCGATTCGGCTGGATTCGGGAACGATCGGTAATGTTCGGGATTATATAATGCAATTTATACTATATCCCGACAACACTATAACATTTAAAGCTAATAATTTCTTCTAAGTGACCTTCGGTCGGATTTGGGGACGATCGGTAATGTTCGTGTCGTTATAATGCAATTTATACTATATCCCGACGACACTATAACACCTTGCATCTGATACAAGGTTCATGACGAACGTAGAACTCATATACCCGACTAAAACGTTCTATACTAAGAGAGCGGCCGTAGCCTAACCGGTTACGTCGTGGACTCGGGATAAGGTAGTACCCGGTTCGACTCTCGGAGACACCAAACTTTTTTCCGAAGCGAATATTAAAATTAAATATTAATTATTAAAAAAAAAAGATGGCGGTTACAAAACAAAGATGGCGGGAAAAAAAATAGCGGAAAAAGATGGCGGAAAAAAGATGGCGGAAACAAAAATGGCGGAAACAAAGATGGCGGAAACAAAGATGGCGGAAACAAAGATGGCGGAAACAAAAATGGCGGAAACAAAATGGAGGTTAGGTTAGGAGGGGGAGGGGCTTGGGTTAGGGGGTGGTGGGGGTTGGGTTAGAGTGAGGTGGGGCTTGGGTTAGGAGGTGGTGGGGTTTGGGTTAGGAGGTGGTGGGGGTTGGGTTAGACCACGCCCATTCCCCCCACCACTTTTTACGCTATAGTATCCCAGTCTACTACTGTCTTCTAATTTCAGGGTTAATAATAAATCACTCCCAAATCGAGGTCCCTCCGCAAAAATCTCATCCTCCACCAACGTTTTATTTTTCTCTGGTTTTCATCACTAAACTTAATAACTGCACAAGCAGCAATAGCAGCAGCCTCAGCCGTGTCCAACAAACTGGCCAGAGACAAACATTTGAGTGAGGACACGAGACAAAGTCGAGAGACCGTCTTGGACATTGCCTAGAGACAATGCTTCTAGTGTGTACAAGGCCTAACGTATAAATACTGCTACAATATTTATCGATTAAAAGAGAGTTTATTAAGGATATACACGTTACATTATTTGAAACAGCGGTTTTCTAAATAATTTGACAATTCTTCTAAGAAACGTATTCCTTGCAACTACTTAGGAGGTTCTGCAGCCAAACTTAAAAAAGTGTCGATATACTATTAAGACAAATGAGGAATACACTGCAAAAAGGATGATGATCACAAAGTGAACTTTCGGTTACAGCATATTTAGTTTTCGAAACTCTTTTAAAGAAAAATTAAATTTCTTGAATACAAAATACTATTATTTTTATCAAACACAAAGTATATACTGTCAAGTTGTAAACATTATAATTACTTATTTAAATTGTTTTTTTACAAAAAAAATTTAAAAACCCAACAATTACATGATTTCGTCTGCAAAAATGATGAATGTCGGGACATTCATCTTTTTTGCACTGATATTTAAGGGTTTGTCATGAAATAACACTCTGTATTGTTTACTAAGCTTATTTTATTGAAAAAGGAAGATGTATTGTAACATAAGTACATAAGTAAAGTCAGTACATAAGTACATAGATCACTATTTCAATGTTGACTTCCCTGTTTTAGCCTTAGGTTCAGTCCTTGGTTTAGCTTCACTCTTAGCCTTTTCCTTAGCCTTTTTGGTTTTTTTGGCGTAGACTTTAGGTTTTCGTAATAAATTTTAGCAGCTGGTCCACAAAACTGTTTCAAATGTTGCAAATATTTGAGCTTCTCCTCCGAGATTGGTAAAGGACCTGAAAACAACCCATTATTACTGCAGCTAAGTACCTGATAAAAACAAATTTAATTTTTCAGCTTTTTACATCCAGGCCTACTCAAAAAATTAATTCTAAAATAAAAACTTATTTTTTTTTTGTATGATGAGACTATTAACTTATTTACGGTCACTCATACACCTATTCTTACACTGACAAAAAGAATCTACTTTAAGATAATAGGACACATAATTTAATATCCTCATAAGTTTTTTGTGAAGTTAAACCACAGCTTACTACCGCAGCTTGAAATATCAATAATAGGCCTAAATGAAATAGCCTACAAAAAGGTAGGCTAATATAAACTATTTAAATTACCTGTTCGAAGGATGTTTGGCAGGAAAAACTCCTTTCTGTCGAATTCAAGGGAATGGTTAAATCTTGGAGCAGAACTGATTTCAGGTCTAATTGGTGTACAAGTCCAAGCGCCGTTGAAAGATGACCTGTGTTCTACAAGCTTACTGTGGTGTGATTTGAAAACTATTTCTCTTATTGGTCTTGTAGCTATGGGATTTGTTGCCTTGTAATAGGGGGCGAGAAAAGAACTCCAATCCCTGAAGAAAGTGTAATCGACATCAACATCTTGAAAGGGCGAAGGCTTAATTCGAGCATTCTGTATTACATTAATCCACTCTTCTGGCACCTCACAAGGTGACTTAATTTGTCTTCTCCATCAATAGTTAGATTTAGTAATTTGGTATTAATTAGTTTGACCTCAGCTTGATATTTATCGCAAGTACTACATGTGTCACTGCGTGGATATCCAAACCCTATGTTAAACTTTGTAACAAAGATTTTCCGGTAGTATTCGTAAGACACGGGAGGATAGTTTTCGGCCAAGTACATCTTATGCATTTTTTTTACATATAATGTTTCAGAAAAATACACTTTCCTTGTTTTATTAAGGCTATAATGGCTTTTGCGCCCTTTAAATGAGCTTATGTGCTTTATTACACAAGCTCCAACATGAGGAGCTACTTTGCAGTGTTTGTGGTTGTAATCCCCCTTTTATCAACGGGAGCCTTCCCAGTACTTTTTAGGGCCTTTTGGATATTTTGAACCCTTTTTGCCGATACACCATGGAGGGACAAAAAAGCTTTGTAACAAACAGGTACCTCCTTAACGAGGTCATCTGTCTTAATTCTAACTTTGTACGTGTAAACTTTGTCATGAAATTTGGCATCATCTTCATTTTTTCTTGGTCTACGATTTTGGACATGATGAATACTGATGAGGCCTGCCAAATACAGTGATTGCTCATTATGGGACGACAGTCCATTAAAATCTTTTATTATTTGTTTGACATTATCATTTGACAATTCTTCAAAACATTTGAACCTTTTACACTTACACTCAGGTCCTGTTTCATGAGTACATAGTCTCAACTTCTTCATTACGGTACTGGATCGACCGTGGCATTTTCTTTTTTTAGTACCACAATTAACTGACTTATTAACTGATTCACGATCACTATTTTTACTGTCCGAACCTCTTTCACTCTCAGCATTATATATTTTAAGCAAAAGATTTTAAATATACTTCACAAGAACAAACATTTTAGTCACCAAACGATGAACAAACAACATAACCTAAACAATTCACATGACTGAGCCACAGAGTCCAGTGCGCCAATTAGCTGAAAAGACTCTCATCTTTCTTGTACTGGTCGACCTGACGTTCATCCTTGTTGTAGTGCATATCAATATTTGAGAGCTCAGTAACCACGAAACCTTCATTCTTTTTACCCTTAATACCCCCCAACATCTTCCGTTTATCTTTATCTACCCAATGCCAACATAATCTAAACAAAAAAAAAATTACCTTCATCCTTTTTGCAGTGTCTTCCTCAAATATAGTTTCTATAATGATTTCGAGTGTATCATACTATGGACTTTATACTATGGATTATTTTACCTTATCTTACTAAATACTTCTGAGACTCTCTTAGAACATAATTTAAATTATAATACAGTTCTTATTTTAAACGAAAGCAACTTTTGTGATTTATGTTCGCTTAGTAAATTACAGGCAGATGTGTATATATATCATGGGAATGGCGTTGTATTCCTTTGATAAAGATCGTTATTCACTACATTGCTGCTTCGTCGAACATTATCACTATCAGCTAAAGAAAATAAAACAGCAAGCCAACATAAAAAAATAGTTTAAAAACCCAACCTGAGTTAAGCTATTAATTTTAGTCAATATGTACCACACAAATGGTTTAACTTGCAAATGGTTGAGTATTTATAATGTTTGGTCGTACTGTAGAGGAAACTGCTACTTACAAGTAAAAACCATCCATATGGAAAAGAAAGAATGTTCAAGAAGAATTATGTCATAATTTTTTATCTTTTTCAAGTTTTAATCAATATCTCTGTAGAAAAATCACATACAAAATTATATAAACATTGCAGGATTATGTATTATATATAATACAGTAATTAATTACACAACTATTTTGCATCTTTTCCAAAAACTTTAATTCAATATTTAATTAAAGATAATTAATAATACTCTTATTATTTATGTTTTGAAATTGTATAGATTTGTCTTTAAAATTGTTTGTAAATATAATATAAAGAGTACTCTTTATGTAGATATTTTACCATATGAATGATATATTTTTAATTTGTGAACTGCCTTTATTATATTGCCTTTACAAACCAATAAAATGTTTAGCATTTTGTCAGTTTACCCTAAGTACCTAGGCGACCGAGCATCGCTCATTATTTTTGTTTTATTTGTTTATTGTTTTTTTTTTTTTTTTAGGAAAATGTATGAAAATACGAATTGCATACTGAATAAATATATGAATCGTTTTCTATCTTACGTACTGTTTATTTAAATAATAATAAAACAAAACATGAGTGTAATGGGTTCTAACATTTTATTAGAATTTCTTGCAGTGATATAAAACCTACCGAATTCGAATCCTGACGTCAAAAAACCTCTATAAGTACATGTAGGTTATGTAACCTATTCAACTAATAGGCCATATTTGATATTGTTTATGTATTTTAGAAATAAAAAATAATAATTATAATCATTAGTTAATTTATATAACCTTTATATAAATGCAAAGAATTCAGAAACTGGTGAAAAGGTTTCAGAACGGTTAATAACAGCAACAGCACACAAATAATGTTTTAGTTACGTTTGGTGTTTGAATAAAGAAATAAGTTGAAAATTATACCACCTGATACATTGTTAATGATTTATGTTTGTTACATCTTATCTTCTTACACGAGCAATTCTTGCAATTCATTCGCCTATACTTAGTGACTTCAAAGGTAGAATATAAAAGAAGATCAGAGTTTAAATTTGATGCGCTTTTTCCGAGTTTATGCGCATTTTTGCAGACATATACCTAGTGAATTCGATTCCTGACGTCAAAAAACCCTTATATGAAAATTTTCATCAAAATCGTTAGAACCGTTAGCGAGATCCCCGAATTAAATTTATAAACAAATATACAAGAATTGCTCGTTTAATGATTTAAGATTACATACTAATAAATTAAATGCACAATGTTTGTTTTTGGTTACGCGCTGTTACTGAATTTACTTCAGCATACCTATTATCTTTCAAGCTCTGTTTTTTTTTTTTTTTAATTAAACTTAAATGTTGGTGCGCAAATTTGATTCTTTGTTCGAGCGTATTTGATACTAAAGTAAAGAAATAACTGTCATTATTTAAATATATATACATTTGAGAACGGATTAGTATATTTGATTGTGTATAATATCGTTATAAAACAGAATATCGAATTTGATTAAATTATCTATTCTCTATTCATTTAAATAAGCAAAAGAATTAAAGATTTTATAGAGTACATGTAATTTGGTTCACCAAGAATTAATTTAGCGCACAGGATTTACTGATTTGTTTTATTTGTTTAGTGTTTGATTGGTTTTATTAATAAATATTGTTTTTAAAATATCATTAATTTAAAATATACAGGTAAATGTATTGCTCATAAATAGTTTTTCTTTTTGATGAAAGGTTATCGCTGTGGAATCCTTTTAGACAATTTTTATACTTTATCTTACATTTGCTATTTTGCAATTACTAAAAATCTATTTCTATTTGAATCTATTTTAACGATAGTCAAAAAGATGTCTACAGATCGAATTTGGTTAGTTGCCCTTGTGAACTATATTATCTTCGTCTTTTATATTTACAAATTAAATCTTGAGTTCCATATTCTTATAACAATACGGCTAAAATACGGTAAATATCAAAAAAATGTTGTGTTAGACCTTATTAATTGGAATTTTTGTTATTAACTATTAACTACATTAACTATTATTAAAAAAAAAAAGGAAATACAAATGTATAATAAATTGCATTGTAGCCTATATGAATTGAAAACAATATTTATTTATACAATGAATACTAATGTCTGATCAGTAACCAATTGAAAAATGGTTTAACAGATCATCATCTAAATATATATCAATGACATATTGTTATCTATCCAAAGAAAACAATTTGCATTGCGTACTTACTTGTGTTTTGCATTGTCTATTTGTAAAGTGTTATATTTGAAATCGTGACAAACATTTACACATAGTTGATTTTTTCAATTCAAATATGGTGGCTTTAAGTTGTATAAAATATACTTGTATAAAAAGCAAATCTTAAAAAAATAAAGTACGTTACAGATCGGCATGGTTTTAAAAATAACCTAATAAGTTATTGGTGCAATTACCTATAAATTTGTTTAATGTACTGAAATTGTTTATTATTGTAAAGTAGTCTTGCAGCTTTCACAATTAATTTACAATATATATTTATTAGTGTTAACATTAACAATTAATCAGTAAGGACCTCAGGATATTATATTTGGCTTGTGGCGGTTACAGATAGCTTGGGTTGCTTGTATAATGCAGCTTAAGACAAGGAGATTAGAGGGCATAAATCTAGGCTTATTTGGTGTATTCATATTGGCTTGTGAAACTGTAAAGTTGCATTTTAGACACTACAAAGTTTGCTAGCCTAACCTATCCAAAACCATTTTAATTCATTGTCTTAAGAATATGTGTATTTAAAAATGGATGACAATTAGGAGGATATACAGGGTGCCTTTTTTAAATGCTCTGCCATTGGTATCTTGTAAAGTAGAAATCTGACTGCAAACTTTAAATGAAAAACCTTTCTATGTTTTTTGAGAAATTAAAAAAATATGTCGTTAAAATATTTGTAAATAGGTGTAATTTCCAATATGGCAGCCAACCTTCGAATTTCCTATCAAACACCCTGTATTTAATGATGACTTTGGACTTTATAAAGACGTTTTTGTTCTTGTTGTTTTTTTATACGGCTAACTATCCAAAACGTTTCCGTAAAAAATTATCTTCCACTCGGTTAGGGTGTTTTTAAACTTTATACCACTACATTTTAAACGGTTAGTCTTATAAAAAAAAACTTAAAAAAACAAAAAAGTTTTAAATTAGCATTTAAAACCCAAAATCATCATAAAATACATAGTGTTCTACATGAAATTCGAAAGTTCACCGCCATTTTAGAAAATATTTTAGCCAATTATTTTAACCACATTTTTTTAATTTCTCAAAAAACAAGGAAAGAGTTCTTATATAAAGTTTGCTGTCAGATTTATATTTAAAAAGATACGATTGTTTGCCCATTTAAAAAATACATCATTCTGCGTTTGTTTGTAATATGTAGTCAGTATGATTATGTCTCTGACATTATAACATCGTTTGCATATTTCGTAGCTGTCAGTCAGTAACTAACTATTTACTTAATGTAAACAATGGTAAGTCGTCCACACAACACAAATCCAAAGTTAGTAATTTCAAGTGGAAAATTAAACTTAATAAACTGTTGGCTAGTTTAACTAATATTCCTAAATATCAATACCTACATTTATATATTTTACCTAACCCCATGTGTTAAACTGTCCTATCCCAGAAGTATTTACTGATCTACTTTACATCTCTAGTGATTTATAAAGCGTCTATAAGTTACGATTACATCACGATTCAAACAGCTACTTGTTTGAAAAGCTTATATCAGCTTGTTGTTAATCAGCAGATTAATTTCTTTACTACTAAAAAAATGTTAGTATTTAAATAATACTGATTTACAGACTAACATATAATTCTGAATTCTACTAACAAAGTAAATTTGTTCTTTCCATATTATAAAAATGAGTATAAGTACACAAATATTATCAAATGTATACTTTGTGAAATGCAAAACTGCGTATTTAACATTTATACCAAGTAAAACACTGTTTCAGTTGCTAATATCAATGTTTGATTAATTATATTATTGCAGTACTTGGTTAGTTATTAAATAATATATTGTACTATTTAAAATGTCGTGCTGATTTATTTATTGTACAAAGTTATTGAACACCCTGTAAGATATTTGGTTAGTTAAAATATTGTACGTAACACGTAATAACTGCTTCTTTACATTACTCGGCTTCGCCTACATACAGCCCCTTCGAATGACGTAAAGAAGCAGTTTCATCACTTGTGTAAATGTATATTGTCTCTCGTTGCGTGTACTGTAGTAATTATTATTTTATTTTATTCTCTTTGCCATACATGGTAAACAAGTAATTTTGTTTATTTAGATTGCATGATGCATGAGTGTTTTTTATAAGTAATATAAGTTATATGTAAATATTTTAAATTGTAATAATTCAAAACTGTTTAATATAAAATTATTAGTTATTTGTTTGGTAGTAATTTGGTATTTTGAATAAATCTTGAAATTTCATTTGTTCATGCGCATTTTTATTTTGTACACTCGTGCTTTTACTCGTACGAGAAAAGGAATTTGTTTATTTAGATTGTATAATGTATACATGTAAGCGTGTTGTTGTTGTAATTAATTTGGTATAAGAGAATAATAGGAACAGCTTATAATTTATTAAGGAGTGACCACTGCTTTAAGGAGAAAGCAGATTTACGAACATGCACAACAATAAGCATAGTTCACAAATAAATAACATAACACTGTTAATAAGGTTCACATACAATACAATTAATTTCTTCGTAAACTCTCTAAACTAGGACGAGAATTGCGTACATCCAATCGTGTTCTTTTTGAGAGTCGTGTCCACTCCCGAAACGAAGCGGACGAGTTGTAGTTAGTCGCTAGAGACAAGCAACCAATCAGACAATGTGTATTCTTCTGTATGTTGTTTACAGTAAGAAACAGTTGTTTATAAGTAACATAAGATGTAAATTAGAAAGCATTTAAATTTATAAATACTAAACTATTTATTTAATTATTTCTTGTTTTTTAATGCTTTTTATTGTTTATGAAAATTTAAAATGTTGAATAGTTTGTTTAAATAATGTTTGTTAAAGAGCGTATTTTGTTTAGTATGTAATATTTTTTAATTATTTGTCTTTGTAATTTGAACTTACGTTTTAGAGTATATATTGTACGTAATAATAATGGGTACGTTATATTAATAATAATTAATAAGTACGTGAATAATGGACAAATTAAAGGAAATGCATTATATTATATTTACAGTCCTAATCCCGTTCTAAATAAAAGTAATTTATTTATTCATTCATTCCTTTTCTGTCTTTTATTCCTTCCCCTTTTTTTTTAAAATAGTTCAATTAGTTTATTATTGTTTTAGGCTTAAGATTTAATTAATATTTACATTGATTGTAGTCAGAAATGTAAATCGTATGTCGGGTAAATTGGACGAATGTGCCTGATAATCCAATCTCTCTTACACACTATTTCATAAGAATTAATCCATTCTACCATTTGCTTACCATCTCTGACATTCTATTAAAATAGCACATTTTAATTACACTGCACGAATAAATACAGTTTATTTAGTGACAAAACCGAAATTAAGCAGTAAGACATCCCTTGAGCACATTACTTATTAAAGTAAATTAACTCACTATTGAAAAGTTTGGAGTAAATGACGTTTTGGTTATTAGCTATTGCCGACATAATATTGTTAAGGTTTTTGGATTTTATGAATTCCAATAAGTTATCGAGAACCTTACTTGGTGTGTATCCACTTGACAGTTTTAAAACAATTGGTTTTTAATTATGCTTGTAATTTTATTATAGTATATAATAACAGTAGTTTACAATTAGTATTTTAATAGTGATAATATACAACTAAACGAGAGTAGTGTTAGGGTTGGAAATTTAAAACGAGTCGTTACTTCTGTTGATATTTGTTTTAGGTTGGGTTTTATTACAATGAGTAATTAATACACTTTGTGGTTCAGTGGTAGTACAGTTATATTGCTCAAACCTAACTTAGATGAAGATATTGATTGTATCTCTATGTCTTATTTCTAAAGACACACCTTTATTGGTTGTTGAAAAAAAACAGTCCTATCTGAATATCATTAAGTTCCCACTCATATAAACCCTGGCATATACTCCAATGTTAAGACACCAATGTGACCGTATTGCATATTATCAGCAGTATATGTCAGCGCTCAGAAAAGCCTGTAGCCTTCACCCAAAGTCCTCGTGTCCCAAAGTATGTGCCGTTGTCCAGTGGCCGATCTCCGTCGCTGTTTGAGACCGGGCGATTGGTACTGGCCGCGTTTCATTGCTCAAAGTCTTCCTAAGACCCTGGGCTGTTCAACCAACAGACCCTGGCCTGTCCGTTCGTCTCTCAGCTCACTGGGCAGCTCCTCACACACTCTGGCCCCGCTCGACGACCACCCCACACTCTGGCCTCAATTCTAGGTCAGGATCAAGTTTATATAGTAGACTTCTGCTTGCTTAACTGACCTGGATCTTGAGTGTTATGCCCATGTCAGGTATTTCTTCACTTCCTACTTCCTATTTCCGTGTTCTGCCTTTTCGTACCAACAATCTTACATAAAACATTGCTTAATTAACTATAACATCATACTTGACCTACAATTAAACTAATCATTTCCTAATTATTCCTAACAGTAGACATAACATCCAAATCTTTTGTCCGTAGTACAGCTATTGTTAATACATTGATAAGATATTTCCTTTGTTCTGAATACTATTAAAAAACCAAACAATACTCAGTTGTAATAATTCTGTATATAATATGGGGTTTTGCAATACAATAAATATATAACAGACATTTTAAATTTAGTAAATATAATCAAGATAATATTAGTTTTTGTTAAATTTGTACGTAAGGTATGGCATCATTACATATATTACTGTTATTGTCATCGGTAACCTATTATAATTCAGTGGTTATTTGTTCACTCAGTATGCATAATATAAAATATAATGACCGTAATCAAGATAAGACTAATATTGGTTTACTTGATGAAAGCAGACGAATAATTGGAGGACATTATGTAACCAACATTTCAAGATTTCCGTATATGGCATA